>CAUJRU010001636.1:0-128113 GCA_963277665.1 Viscum album
GTAAGAGTGAAGTATCATTGTAGTTTCAGTTTTATGGTACATCGACGATTCTTTCCAATGAACCATCCATATAGAAATAATCTTCAAAGATTTGACAATACCATGGATATTGATGATCCACCTATGCGTATGTATGGAACTGATGTGCTTAATGAATTGAAATATTTTAGTTTTTCATTCAGGAAGGGTCAAATGAAATCTGGAAAGAGAAAGAATGTTTCCTCTGAAACCTGTTATAATTGGAAGAAGAGAAGTATCTTTTTTGATTTTCTTTATTGGTCAACCAATTTGTTATGTCATTGCTTAAACATAATTCACATTGAAAAAAATATGTGTGAAATGTTACTTTCAATTCTTCTAAATGTTAAGGGAAATACAAAAAAATGATTTACGGTCTCAGCGTGACTTGGTGGATTGGGGAATCAGACCAAAATTGCATCTTGTGCGTATTAGTGAAAATAAATGGCAAGTTCCATGTGTTTCTTATGTGATGACACCAATAGAAAAAATCAATTTCTATAATTAATAGATACTATTAATGTTCTTAATGGTTATTCAAGCAACATATCTAAATGGGTCAATAGAAGAGAGTTAAAGCTAAAATCTTTGAAGACTCGTGATTATCACATCCTTCTTCATGAGTTGATTCCAATATAAATTCATTATATTTTTTCCAATAATGTAAGGGTGGAATATTATTCATTTGTAAAATTTGTTTAGAGATCTTTGTGCTAAGAAGTTGTCTAAGTCTTTCTTACAAAAAATATTGGCAGATGCCCCATTAATTTTGTATGAGTTAGAGAAAATATTTCCTCCATCATTTTTCACATACATGTTGTATCTGACTATCCATATTCCAACTGAAATACTTCTCACATGACCTATTTATTTTCATTGGATATATCCATCTAAAATAAATATGTACACATTAAAGTCTTATGTCGATAATAGGAATCATCCCGAAGGTTCTATCGTGAACGGTTACTTGGCTCAAATTTTTATGGATTTCTGTTATATGTATTTGTCTAATCTTACTAAAAGAATGAACAGACCAATGATAAATAAAGAATAATAGTATGAGAAAATCAAACCCAGTTTTTCATCACTTCCTCAAACAGGAGGAATTCCTGGATCATATACATTGACAACATTAAGCCTTGAAGAGCGAAAGATGGCACGTTGCACAGTTTTGTTCAACTGTGAATTGTTCAATGAATAAATCTTATAAGTAAATTGAATATTTATATCTTATATATATATATATATATGTTAAAATATTCCTATTTTTATCTATAGGGAACATAAAGTGATGATAAATAGAAAGCCTCATTCTTTATCTTTGAGAAGGAGGGAGACTTTGCATAGAAATATAGTTTTCTGCTTGGTTAAAATTGAAGTTAATAATATTATTGTTAAAAATAATTAAAACAATAATTAATTAAGTTTAATATCAATTTATATTTCAGTTATTTAGTTTTCCTGTTGACTCTGTCTCTGGGGAAATGAGAGCTTTGGCTTTTGGTCCTAATACTGTGTTTCGTGACTGTAAATCAATTGTTATCAATGGGTACAAATTTATTATCACTTAACGATAAAATAACATGAGAACAAAACATCATGGTGTTATGGTTACTACCACAATAGACTATTATTCTAGTGCATCAGATAGTAGACCGTGATTGGAAAATGTAGGTTGTTATGGAGTCATTGAAGAAATAATAATGTTGGATTATTATTCTCATGGATGAGTCACGATGATGAAATGCTAGTGGTTTGATTTGATGATGAGGCAGGTCACATTTATTGATGATTATGGATTTCGAGTAATTTATATAACTTGCACTCTTGCTACTGATGAACCATATGTATTGGCATCAATGGAAAAACAAGTTTTTTATGTCAAAGACTAACTTCGACCTGAATTTGGTGTCATTATTGAAGTAATTTCAAGACATATTTTTGATGATGGTGATGATGTAATTGACACCATCCCTAATGCCATTGGAAATGATCCATTTATTACTTTTGATGACTCCAATAGCTTAATTTCCATAGTTGACTATGAACCTGAAGTTGTGGTGGGAAATATATAAAATCATCCATTCATGTTCTCAATTCTTTTGGTTTACCTCAACTTGGGCTATTAAGGTTGGTACTATTCAAATTGATTTAATATTGATTACAAATATGTTGTATCTGACTTGATCGTTATGTGAATTTTCAATGTTTATTGGTTGCAATTTTATTTGAATTGCATTTTATAATTTGGAATTGAACTGTATTCAAACCTATGAAACCAACATTTCTAACTTGGTGAACATTTCAATGCTTCAACTGTGATTTGTATAAAATTTTTATAACTTTAAGACCTATCTTTAAAATTTTACCAGGTAATTAACATGATGGTTTGTATTCTTCTACAAAACATGTATTGAAACCTGCATCATCTACCTGGGCTAAAGAAATTAAATTTTTTTGTAATGTTGAAAACTGATTTACCCCTTATGAATCTGGTAGAATCAATGTTCCATTATTTTAATAGACTGATGACACTTTGTAAATAACCATCCTACTGAAAAATTAAATTTCTTTATTACATCTTGTACAATTTATTGACTTCATTATATATCTGTTCAAGCACACCTAAAACAATGGATAGTTAAATTATCCATGAAACCCCATATTCCCTCTCATTTATTTTGTTTTTTAGGTTACACATTAGTTATCCTTTTCTATTTACTTCCATATTTGTTTTAAAATGTAGGAAATGAAACCAATTGAAGAGAGGTGATGAAAACAGATTATGGACAACAATTGTCGCATGACTGAGCTAGGCATTCCACCACTAGTGCCTGCAGCGAGTATTTTATTTCAAATATATATATATAAATAATATATAATTTCATGTGATTAAAAAAATTAAACATTTTTGTAGGATCCATCTATTAGGTGATAGTTATTTGATGAGCAGCCTTGTAGTGGTCCCAGTACTCAGGGTGTTCGTACGAGGGGGGGTAGTACGAGAGCTAGACGGTCTGGGTCGGCGTACCCAATTAGACCCTGCCCCTCCCACTGACATACCATCCATCCCACATTCCAATCCTAGTGTGTCATTAGGGACACACAGGATATTTAGGCCTCCCATGTTTTCCCCACCCTTTACATTTTAGCCTCCTCACCCATCTATACCATATCTGATGATGATTCCCACTCCCCATCCAGCATTCGGCCAGCCATCCCTTTCATCTTCTTTTACTTCTGTTTCCTTCTCTCTGGGCTTTTAAATCCCATCCCCTTTAACTTCTGCTCTATCAGAGTCCTGTCCCTGCGGAGAATACATTGGGACCCCACTCCATCTGTACAGGGTGTTCCTTCAGTTTCTACAGATCCAGCAGTGCCCATTGATTAGGAGACTGTAGGTATACTTATACAACCCTAACAAATTTTTGCACCATTATTTATTTTCATTATAACATGTATTGATAAAATTTTATTTTTATTTCATAACAGATACATCTACTGATAGGATTTAGGGCGGGGGAGTACATACATGCGTGTGGTGTGGAACTACCGCACACAGTTAATGGTGGATTACAATGAATATAGTCAAATGATTGAAAAAGCAGGGCATCAATTTCAGAGTTTTTTGGAGATGTTTGCCAAATAATCCAACATCATTCCTGTCAGCCCGCTCTCATGGAGAAAACTGCCAAATGAAGTCAAGGATAAATCTTGGGCAGAAATATGGGTAAAACAATATGTTGTATTTAATGCAATATATTATTTTTTTGTATTTATATGAATTAATATTTTGGTGTCAGCTACATTTTAATTTCCCCGATGGTGAGGGTGCACGGCCACCACGTCTAAAGGATTTAGGCAAGCTTTGGAGAGCCTATAAGCATGAGTTGTACGTTGGATGGCATGCTAGAGTGGGCATAGAGTTAGAGACAGTCCCTTTCATGGATTATTTTCCATTAGAACAGTATTGAAAAATGATTACTCATTGCATGACTTTCCAATTTAAGGTATTAATCACATTAGAGGCATTTAAATGAAAATTTTCATGTTTTTCATTAATACTAATTATTGAATTTTATTTTGAATTTATCTGGAAGAAATAAAAAATATTGATGCAAAAAAATATTTCCACACATTGGGATGTACTACGATGCCAAATCATGAGAGCCAACAGGTATGAAAGTTTATAATTTTTCTTTACAAATTGCACTTTCTATTGCTTCCTCCATAATTTATTCGATTTCTAAAGTTGTTATATAGTTTTAGTTATGAAATTAATTATTGGTATTCTATTTTTAATTATGGTTTCCTACATTAAATGTCATTTTAGAGGCATAAATTAGATATATAAAGACGTGTTCCTCGAGAAAAACTGTTTTTCTTGAGTAGAAGGAAGAAAGAAGGAAGTGTGGTTAATGAATCGACTCAGCAGAAGATTGTAAGTTTTACTTTAGAGATTTAAAATTTTAATCTCTATTTTGTAACATAATAATATATTTATATTTTTAACAGGCTTCTTTAGAGGCCCTTGATGCCTAGGAACCTGACAATTTTGGGCCAAATGATCACTTACATCAGGTGTTGGGAGATGAGCACCCTGGTAGAGTACACTAACGTCCTGGGAGGAGTATAGTTCCAACGAGGTATTGGCCCTTATCAGGTACATGTTGTAGTGCCACCGAGTTCTAGTAGGTTAAGGTACATGAAGAATAGGCTAAAAAAGGGCCATAGAGATGGAAGAACAGTCTTCTAGGGAAAACACTGCATTTATGAAACTAATGGAAGTTTTACGTCCAACACTTCCACCAGAGGCCAGCACATCTTGTGATGAATATATGTCATCGATGAGTTCTATATATGGTGCACCAGGTGGCAGTTCTAGTGATGGTCAAGATGATTTCAAGTAGGAGGACAAGCCGGATAAGGAAGAGGCTAAGGCGGAGGAGGAGGGCATGGTAGAGGAGGAGGGAGATGAGGAGGCTGAGGCTGAGTATGAGGGCGAGAAGGAGGGTGTTTAGGAGGGTGGGGAGGATGATGGGGATGACAATTAGGATGAGGGTGAGGCTAATGATGATGGTGATGAGGGACATATTGATCCATTATATTTTTGACTGATATTACTGACCTTTGATGTTTATTGATTTGTTGTGCCTAAATATATGTGCGATTAGGTAGGTCACATTATCTCTATTTTTTTATCTATAAATAATAAAACATGACTTGATGATTTTTTCTAACTAATTCACCCCTCCCCTAGACAGCCCTCACCCTCGTGAACCGCCTGCCCACCCCCCCACCCCTAGACAGCCCCTCCCCCTATGGACAGCCCCCCCCCCCCCCCCCCCCGTGGACAGCCCCCCCCCCCCACCCACGCCCACCCTCTGGACACCCCCACCCCCTAGACATCCCCCACCCCCATGGACAGTCCGCCCACCCCCGTGGACAGCCCACCCACCCCTTGGATAGCCTCGCACACCCCCTGGAGAGCCCCACCCACTGGACAGCCCGCCACCCCCCTGGATAGCCCCCCCCCCCCCCCCATCCCCATGGATAGCCCGCCCACCCCACTTGGACACCCCTAGACACCCCCGACCCCCCTGGACATCCCCGCCACCCCTTTGGACAGCCCGCCCACCCCCTGGAGATCCCCTCCCCCTGTGGACACCCCCCCCCCCACCCCTATGGACAGCCTACCCCCTCTCCTCCCCCTTAGACAACCCCTACCCCCCTGTACAGCTCCTCCACCCTTGTGGACAGCCTTCCCATCCCCTTAGACACCCCATACCCCTGGATAGCCCCACCCCCCCCAGACACCTTGTACCCCCCTAGATAGCCCCACCCACCCCCTAGACACCCAGTACCCCCTGGACAGCCCCTCCCACCCCTTGGACATCCCTGCCCACCCCCTGGATAGCTCTCCCACCCCCTGGATAGCCCACACCCCCGTGGACATCCCACCCACACCCCTTGGACACCCCCTACCCCCTGGCCACCCCTGGCCCCCTGGATAACCCTGCCACCCCCATGGACAGCCCGCCCACCCCCCATGGACACCCCCCCCCCCCCCCGCATGGATATCCCCCCTCCCCCCACCCTACCCCCATGGATAGCCCGCCCGCCCCCCCTAGACACACCCTACCCCTTGGACAGCCCTGCCACCCCCGTAGACAGCCTTCCCACCCCCTGGACACCCTATACCCCCTGGACAGCCCCACCCACCCCTTGGACACCTTGTTCCCCCTAGATAGCCTCCCCCACCCCACCCACGTGGATAGCCCGCCCACCCCTGTGGACAGCCTACTCACCCCCTTGGACACCCTGTTCCCCCCTGGATAGCCCCGCCACCCCCTGTGCATAGCCCGCCCACCCCCTAGACACCCAGTGCCCCCGGGACAGCCCCCCATCCCCATGGACAGCCCACCCACCCCCTTGGATAGCCCTTCCAGCCCCATGGACAGCCCGACCCCCCCCCCCCACCCCTGAACACCCCGCACCCCCTGGACAGCACCACCCACCCCATGGACACCTCGTTCCCCCTGGACAGCCCCCCCCCCCACCCCCATGGATATCCCCCCACCCTCGTGGAAAGACCGCCCTCCCCCTTGGACCCCCCGTACCCCCCCACCCATCGAAAGCTCTTCCACCCTCATGGATAGCCCACCCACCCCCTGGAAATCCCCCCCCCCCCCCACCCACCCTCGTGGATAGCCCGCCCACCCCCATGGACAGCCCGCCCAACCCCCTGGACACCTCATACCCCCCTCGACAGCCCTGCCACCCCCATGGACAGCCCACCCACCCCCTGGAAACTCCCTCCCCCTGTGTACAGGCCCCCCACCCCTGTGGACAGGCCTCCCACCCCCCTGGACACCTCTACCCCTCGTAGACAGCCTACACCCCCCCCCCCCAGACACCCCCTACCCCCTGGACAGCCCTACCACCCCTATGGACAGCCTGCCCACCCCCTGGACACCTCGTACCCCCTGGATAGCCTCTCCCACCCCCTGGACACCCCCACCCCCTGGACACCCCCCCCCCCCCCCCCCGTGGACAGCCCCACCCACCCCCTGGACACCCCCTACCCTCCTGGATAGCCCCGCCACCCCATGGACCCCCCCCCCCCTCCCCCCCCAACCCTTAGACATCCCCCACCCCCTAGATAGCCCCCAATCCCCATGATTATAGGGTTTCTAACAACTTGAATATTCCATTAATCATAGATACCCACTTGGTTGTTGTAGACGCCGAAAAGTGTGTAAGTGCCGGAGAAAGTTCCAAAACGAAAAGGCGAAGTCGTATTCAAACCCAGAGGCCTGGTCCGGAGGGTTCGGAAGTGGTTCGCTAAAAAAAGGTTGAAGTGAACGGAAAAAATTTGGCCCGCGTGGAACGCACTGGGATTCGCGAAAAGGCCTGGTGCCGGCACGAAATAATTTCGCACCCGGACTCCCCGTGCAGTTGATATTTCGCACCACCGCCTCTGTCGTGCTATTATTTCGCATAGCCCTATATTTTTCACCCCGGGTTGCCTATAAATAGAATTTGACCCCCTTCTTTTTTGAGGCGGAATAATTTGAATGACCTCTCGTGCGCATAATTGGCAGTCCGCACACGTAATTGGATTTCAGGTATGGTTCTTTTTCACACCAAGTCGCCCCAGGATATACCTTTGTGCGAGATCCCCCTAGCTTAGACTAAACTCCAACCCCTTCAGGGTCTGACCCTTGCGTGCAATTCCTTCCATTGCGCGCAGTTCAGCCAATTGCGCGCCATCCCTTTGTGTGCGTGCACCCCCTATCCTTACACACGACCCTTGCCACCTGTGCGTAATTCATATACCTTGCGCGCAATCCACCAAGTCACGCGCAAAACTGCAGTCCCCCCTATTTCGCACAAGCAACGCTGATTTCGTGCCACCTTGGGGCTTTCTGTGCTGGGATCCCCGTATTTTGCGCAGCCCCAAGGGATGCACCCAATCCCCCATCGCCCGTCCCCTCGGTGCTCCCCGGACACCCCCCTTGTGCGAACGCCCGATGTCTTTCTTCTGGGTGTCATTCTCAAGTGTCTTGTGCACCCCGAGCATCCACAACATACATGGTTTTTCCATACGACCTTCTAGGTTGGTACGAAGTAACCTCAAAGTCCCTTGGACAATCCTTCCTATTTCATTGCTTCTCCTCTTGCTTCTTCGCATAGGCACGATAACGGCTATTGGATTCATCACATAGCCACACTAATGTGGACCCCTCGATGGTTCGCCCCCGTGACACCCCCTCAGTACATCCTTGTCGATGCCTTCCCTTCCACAAGGGGTAGAGGGCACCGGTTATGTAATTCCTAGGGGGTGATGAGCCAACCCACCTCATCCGAGCTGCAGGACATTAAACTACCAAGTACCTCGTCCTCAACACATGACGTTAAACTATGACCTGGCCCCATGCCTCACACGCAGGGTCCCCCCACCTCAGACATTCTCCATGCCTGCTCGTCTCCATAGGGATGGTGGGGTCACCCCTCACAGGGGGTGATTTATTGGAGTGGTTTTTTTTCCTCGGGGAATGGAATCCACCTTGGTTTAAGCCCAAAGCCTTCCTTCTAGGAGTCGGATCCCTTGTTCCTCCTCACTTCCTCGGCACCAAAGCCAGCTAAGGACGTGGTGGGGAATGGAGCTCCCTCCTTTCATCTTCGGTCCCTAAGGCCAGCGGAGGACGCGATAGGGAACGGGGGACCCTCTTTTCTTGGGACCCAAATCCCTCTCCCGCTGCGCTTTTTCACCCTCGAGCCTCTATCCTAGGAGTAAGTCCCAGCACCATGGTCCGCTCAATGAGTAATCCCCTCTTCGCTCCCCATGGACGCACCATTCGCGACGTGATCATCAGGTCCCTACAACCTCTTGTTTCTCACACTGAGCATGACTTCCGTGAGCTTAGAGTGAGCACCGAACATGACATATCATGGGTCGTCTCAGAGCCTAATCCCCAAATACCCTCGTTCCGCATGACGTTAAACTTTACACCTGAACTGAGGAGACTTTGATTCGTGATAAGGCATGGTACGTAGGAAGCCCTCCATGAGGTTCAAGCCCCACCACCATGGGTCATCTCAGAGCGTAAGCCCCAAATTCCCCCCAATCCCGCATGATATTAAATTGTACACCCAAACTATGGGGACTTTGATCCGTGCTAAGACATGGTACATTGGAAGCATCCATGAGGTTCAAGCCCCACCACCATGGGACGTCTCAGAGCGTAAGCCCCAAATTCCCTCGTCCCGCATGACGTTAAACTGTACACCCGAACTACGGAGACTTTGATCCGTGCTAAGGCATGGTACATAGGAAGCCTCCATGAGGTTCAAACCCCACCACCATGGGCCTCCTCAGAGCGTAGGCCCCCAATCCATCCGGACCCCAGGTCCCCCATTCACGTCGGTGCGCCATCCACCATGGACCGCCTCATAGTGTAAGCCCCATTCCTGTCCCACATGACGTTAAAATCTACACCCGAACTATGGGGGACTTTGATCCGTGATAAGGAATAGTACGTAGGAAGCCTCCACGAGGTTCAAGCCCCACCACCATGGGTCGTCTCATAGTATAATCCCCAAATGCCCCCGTCCCGCATGACGTTAAACTATACACCCGAACTACGGGGACTTTGATCTGTGCTAAGGCATGGTACGTAGGAAGGATCCATGAGGTTCAAGACCCACCACCATGGGCCGTCACAGAGCGTAATCCCCATCCAACCTGAACTACAGGGACTTTGATCCATGCTAAGGCATGGTACGTAGGAAGCCTCCACGAGGTTCAAGCCCACCACCCGGTCGTTCTGACCACTTTCACGTCGGTTCACCAACACCATGGGCCGCCTCAAAGTGTAAGCCCCAACCCATCCAACCCAAACTACGGGAAATTTTTTCCATGCTAAGACAAGGTACGTAGGAAGCCTCCATGAGGTTCAAGCTCTACAAACCATTGGCCCCGACCGTCTCCGTGTCGGTGTGCCAAGCCCCATTTCCACCATGGGCCACCTCAGAGCATAAGCCCCAATCCATCCGGACCCAAGGTCCCCATTCATGTTGGTTTGACGTCACCATGGGCCGCCTTAGAGTGTAAGCCCCATTCCCATCCCGCATGACAATAAACTATATCTACCACCTGAACTACGAAGACTTTGATTCCCTGTCATGGGGATACGTAGGAAGCCTCCACAAGATTCAAGCCCAACACCCATGTCTCATCCTAATCTCTCCCTCGAGCCCATGTGTCTCGGGAAGCTCATTCCGTAATCTAGAGGTTCCACTTCCTCTAGGTCCCATCCATGCGCTCATTCTCATGGGTCTCCTCTTCAAGTGTCCCACCATATCATCGTACTACGCGGACATTGATTCCATGCCACGGGGATACGTAGGAAGTCTCTTCGAGGCTCAATCCCAAAGCCACCATCCATCATGATCTTTACCCAGGCCACCACATCCCGTTGGGATCATACCACTTCATTCCCCTCCGCAGTATCTAGGAAGCCGCCCACATGCTGGCCCCAACATCGGTGTTCCCTCTATGGGGTTCTTCAATCTGATGCACTATAGATAGTGTTCCAATCAGTCTGATCCATCTCTGATGGACGTTAAACTTGTGGCATGACCTGTGTTAAACATGGGAAGTGAAACGCACGGTCGATTGTCACCTATCGACGGTTCAAAGTTTTGGTGCTCTGCTAATGTGTATAGCAGCACTCGGGTCGAATCCTCGGCGATGATACTTTGAAATAGTCGTTTGTTTTTAGTTGATTGTATTATGATTGGGGGGTTTGTTTGCAGAGCTTAATTAAAATTACTAATTGATTATGATTGATTTAACAAATTGATAATGATTGGGGTGAGTTCATCATTAGGTTAGTTAATCTTTTGATATCCTTTAGCTTTGCTTTATATTGCATTTAAATTAACACACATGTCACAAGTTGACGTTGATTTGAATTCCCAAGTGTTAAGGATTTAATCCAAGCCTTGACTTAACTTAGGGTTCTAATATTGATCATATATTATTTATGGTAGTGTATTTATGGTTCCAATAATCCATGGAAACCACACGTTAAACAAAACAAGTCATTAATCTATGACATTCTAAGTCCAACATACACAATGTTAATTCAACGAATACTCATCGAGTGAAAGCTCTCAATCGCTTAACATACCTAAATTAAAACTCACCCCAATGAGAGATTTACTCAGCCATTAAGATGTTTATTAGTCTGGTAATATATTTTTGTGGTGATGAATTATAAATAGAAGAAAAATAAAGGGACAAGATAAGAGTAGTGCACCGAACACACACAAAAACGATGAAGAAAATTAAAAATGGATTTTCGATTGAATGAGGAAGGAAAAGAATGGAAGGGGATTAAACTGAATTTAAACTATTTTAAGAACATAAATATTAAACTACAGAAGGTGGATGAGAATAAGAGATATTGAATAAGTAACTTGCATTAAAATAGAATTACAAAGAAAAACACTAGCAAAATTACAATAATGAAGAACATAAAGGTAAATGAAAACCAAGAGAGGAGGAAAGGTCTTCCAAGTGAAATCTTGAGTTTAGAAGATCCTCCCAAGCCTTTGGAAGGGTATTGGTACTTCCAATCAATCCTCCTTTTTTATTAAATTCCATCCCTTTTGAAAGGAGATGAGGGGATGTATTTATAGCCCAAGGTGGTGGACTGTTTACATTCCAGAAATACCCCGCCACTTGGCTCGCCGATATGGACATCCAGACAGCCGAATCTTGAGAAATATCATTCTTCAAAGTTGTACATAAAAATTTCTTCTGTCTACTATGAAAATTGGGTGTCCATTGGACATATTGAGCCAAAGTTATGGCGGTTTAGTAAACAATTCTGATCTGTCCATTTCAATACAGACTTTTTTGAAGTCCATAATGTGAATGAGTTTTGGAATAGAAATATGCTCTCAAATAAAAATCATTTCTTCAACAAAGTTGGCCGGAAGAATATCCTCTTTCACACTGAAAAATATCAGCTCGAATGGATTTCTAAATCAGGATAAATTGCAATATTAGTGTTCTATTTTTAATTCCCGACCAGAATGGTGGGATGAGATTAAATGAATCAGTTGGGCCCCTTCTTCTTGGATTTGGGCCTTGAAATATTTATACAATATGACATGTAGGGTACCTCAAATTATGGTGGAGAATTAATGTTTTTGGACGTCTGGATTGCGCCCATTAAATCAATATTCATGGCTGGTCCATTTTGTTCACAGATTCATTGGGCCTTCTTGTGTGGTCCATATGACCCTTCAAATGGCATAATTGGCCCATGTTCCCTTATAATGAAATGTTTTATATGGAATTAGGAATACTACAAAACACGAACCACACAATTTGGATCAGTAGGATGAGATTTATAAATAAAATAGTAAACTGACTCAATTGGACTACTTCTAAAAATGCTCAAAAATTACACTTAATATTAAAACATTAATATTTCACACAAATTATGCACATTTCATATAAATTAAGTAAAGGGAGTATATAATAAGTCATGAAAATATTAATAACATAAACTCCCCCACACTTAGTTTTGTTCATGTCCTCATGTGCAACAAATATAAAAACATAAAAAAATGATTTTCACTCACCAACAGATATTAAAATTTTGTTTTCTCCAATCAGGGGCGGTTTAGACTATTTCACTCATCCATTTTGAATTCCACCACAAGTTGTTAATAAAAAAAGGTTTTAAAAATAATTCATTTTTTCATGCTCAAATTTAGAAATAGAAAATGTGGATACTCAAAACTCACACCTCTCAAGATGATATAATTCATTTGTGGAGGTTCACTCTTTCACCAACCAAAAGTGAAAATCTTAGAGTTTGAAAAGAGATCTAAGCTTCCAATACCTATAAAAAGTGAACAAGAATCAAGAGGCCTTTTTAAGGGGTTTTTCTATGGCTATGGGGCGGTAGGAATATAATGTCCAAGAGAGAGAAGAAGAGGGTTAAAACACCAACATAGAAAAAGCAATGCACTTTTTTTTGAAATAAAACATGGAAGGAAATGAAAACACATATTTACAAGGGAATGATTGTGTGAATCAAGAAACAAAAGAGGGTAAAAATGTGATGGGAATGTGAAGATGGAATATTTACAAAACACAATAACTTCTCCCAATGACATAAGAATATATATGGAAAGTGTTCTTTTTTTTGTATTTTTTCGAAAGTTGAACTTGAAACAGATCTCACACTCATCTCCCAACCCATGTTTAATCTCCTCACGATACTAATTGTAATAGTTATAACAAGATAAAAGGTTGAGTAAGAGTGATTTTTGACCCATCCAAGACACAACCCATTCTTATATTCATTTTTTTTGAATTGTTTTTGAATTTTTTTTATTTTTTTTTTTGAATTTTTTTTGAACATTTTTCAATATCATTTGTACAATAAATTCCCAAAGCCCACTGAATTACAACCTCCCCCACACACTAAAATTGATGCTTGCCCTCAAGAATATGATAACACACCGGAAAGTAAGGAAATGATACCCAAAAATGAAATCCATCCCCCCCACACACTTAAATTTCAAAAACTTATGCAATGAAAATCCATGTTGATATTGGATGGGATAAGGTATAAGTCTTGTAATGTGGTTATCAAAGAAAAGGTTTTAATAGGCTTGAAGGGGATTTCAAAAGGAGGATTAAGGTATGGTTAATGGGAGGCTATTTATCTATTATGATTCTCATGTGGTTCAGAAAATGCCTCTATCATATTAATGCACACTAAAGTAGGAAATTCAGCTCGAAGGTCCACAAACTCAAGACTCAAAAATGGGGGTGAAAACACACATTTTGAAAAGATGGTCATAGGTGGCCTTCCTCACGTTTTGGGAAGATCATTATCCAAATCAAAAATTGATCATTTAAAATTTTTTAATTTTGACACAAAATTCTTTATCCAAAGTCATGATAAAAATACAAAATTTTTGAGATGAAAACATGTTTGTTAACTCCCCAAAATGGATGGACAAAATTTCAAAACTTGATGGTGAGTAAGCATGACTCTTGATTTTTTTGAATTTTTTTTTTGTTATTATTCTCTTTTTTTAGATTTTTTTAGTTTTTAATAAAGACACACTCACACAAAAGAGAAAGAGAAAAATAAAGGTTTTGAAAAATAAAGTGGTAAAAAATGAAAGAGAGAGGAAGAAGAAGAAAGAGGTAGAGAGAGAAAGAGATAGAGAGAGAGTTAAAGGGAAAGAGGTTCCCCCTGGTTTGGATTTGGCGGGTCGCCATCTCCATCTAGTGGTAGGTCGATTGGAGAAGTTGGGGATCCAGTAGGAGTCGACGATGATCCAGGATTGTGCATTGTTACCTAAAAAAGAAAAATCATTATTCATATAATGAAAAACAAAAAAAGAAATTGAAATTTCACAAAAGTAAAAAAAACATGGGTTGCCTCCCAAGAAGCGCTGCATTTATTTGTCTACAGCTTGACTGTTGCAGTGGACTACCCATAGTCTAACGGTGGCCATCGTATTTTCTCAACTCCAGTGTGCTTCTAGAAAAACAATTTCTTTGGGAGGCCGGATGATTCATTGGATAATTTCTTCCCATCCTTATTGGTGTGCTTGAAATTCAATGGGGGTGGAAAGAGAATATTTATATCCTCGCTTTGGTCTTAAACCTGAGGAATGATGTTATCTACAGAGTGCTGGTTTTCTATGCTTGGAAATTCAGGAATATAGCTCAATTATGATGGTTCATTTATTTAAGGTTCAGATAACACGAAAGAAGAGTATGAGATCCCAATTGTTTTTTACTCATTTATTTCATCACTTACTGATGTAGAGTAAGGAGGATCAGTGGAGTCATAATACTGAATAAAATTTTCAATATCCTTTATTTCAATATTGTTCTCCAAAGAATGGTCAATTTTGACCTTACCAGTGATCACTTTATTAATTATGGAACAAATATCACAAACATCACTACCATCGGGAAAATATAAACACATTGGTTCAGGGTTCACCTCACATATAACAGAATTTTCAGAATCATGGATAGGAAATGATGAATGTTGGATAATCATATTTGAATCAACAAATGATAATTCTAGTTCATTTTCATTATTACCATCCATGTTGGAGCATTGGAGGTCAGAGTTGATGTGGGATTCAAGAGAGTTTTCAAGTTCCTCTAGATTGATGGAGTCTATGAATGAGAGGTCCACATCAACTTCACCATTTATGACTTTTTTAATCATGGTGCAGATTTCACAAGATCCTTTTTCATCAGAACAGGATGAACATGATGGAATGGGGTTCAATTGACTCTCAGAAGTGTCCTCGAAAGAATGGATTGAGAATTCATAGTGATCCTCAGATGGGTATCGCATGGCCTGGAAAATATTTAACTTGACCAGTTGGTCACCGAATTCCATGGATAAGATGCCTGAATGGAAAATCAATCTTGGTTCTCGCAGTCATGAGGAATGGTCTTCCTAGAATTAGGGGAGATAGAGAAGAGTTTGTCTCACCTTCCATGTCAAGGACATAGAAATCAACAATGAAGATAAGATCATTGACTCGAACAAGGACATCCTCAATTATTCCCTTAGGAATGGTTGTGCTTAGATTGGCTAATTGAATGACAACACCCGTTGGATGTAAAAGACCTAGACCAAGGTTGGAGAAGATGGATTTGGGCATGACATTAATTGAGACTCCTAGGTCTATGAGTGCATCATCAAAGTTGGAACTTCCAATTTGGCATGGAACCGTAAAGGTACCTGGATCTTTGCACTTAATGGGTATGGACTACTGGGTGGAAACATTTTCAAAGGTCCTAAGTTTCCTCTTGTTTTTACATAACTCCTTAAAAAACTTGGCATACTTAGGAATTTTTTTGATGGCATCTAAGAGAATAATGTTGACTTCAACACGTCTAAACGTGTCGAGCATTTCAGGATCAGGTTCAAAGGACTTCTTTGGATTAGAGATAGCTTGTGGAAAATGAATTGGATTCCTAAGTGGAATTGAAGGAGATGAAGGAATTGTTTCAGGTTCCATTTCAAGATTCTTTTTCTTTTCATTTTCTAGGTCAACATTCAAATGAGGGTTTGAGGACTTATCTTGAGGAATAGCAATTTTCTTTCTTGATCTAAGTGAAATTTCACTTACATTACCCTTGGGGTTGGGTAATGGTTGAGCTGGGTGTTGGGAAGAATTGGATGGTTGTTGGTGACTAAGGTGGGATGCAAGTTGACCAATTTGGGTTTCAATGTTCTTGAGGCTTGAATGGGTGAATGAGGCAAGATCTTCAACAGCACTTTCCCATGGTTTCTTGGAATAAGAGTCTTGTCCCAGATTGGGATTGCCTTGATTTTGGTTCTTGGTAAATCGATTGAATTGGTTTGGGAATGCTCACTAGGATAGTGGAATCCAAGAGGAGGAATATAAGGATTGATCCTTTGAGGTTGAGGGAAAAAAGGATAAGGTTGTTGGAAGTTACCAACACCTTGACTGTATTGAAACTGGTTTGGGTTTTGAGGAGGGAATTGAGGGGGATGAGAGACAGGATTACCATACCTCAGGCCTTGGTTATAGGAAGAAGAGAAGGGCTCAGAGTGAGGTTGGTTGAAGTTTCTAACAAACTGACCTGATAGTTGAGGATTGGTGTTCCGCTGAGAATATGCTACATTAAGATCCATTGGTCCAGATGAATCGGATTGATCCTCTTGAATTTGTGGACATGTGTCAGTTGGATGAGATGGAGAGTTGTAGATTCCACAGTTTTTGACAGGTCTAGGAAACATTGATTGCGGAGAAGACGAGGTTGGGGATTTGGTAGCCACAGCTAGTTGTTTCACAAGACTTTTAAGTTCACTCATCCACTCGGTCATTTTGTTCGGCTCAATTGATTGATTATCTTGGGCTTGTTTGACTTGAGCATGTTCTCGAGTATGGAATTGTTGTGTGTTTGCAGCCATTTTACTTATGAGATCTCTTGCAGCTGTAGGAGTTTTATCAATAAGAGCACCACCACTTGTGGTATCAATGAGAGTTCTCTCCATAGCCAACAACCCCTCATAGAAGTATTGGATCAAGATTTGATCAGGGATTTGGTGGTGTGGGCAGGTTGCAACAGGCTTTTTGAACCTCTCCCAGTATTCATGGAGTGATTCACTTGGGAACTGACGGATACCATTTATTTCCTTTCAGATAGAAGCAGTACGAGAAGTAGGAAAGAATTTATCTAAGAAGAGTCACTTCATATAATTCCATGTGGTTATGGAACCAGGAGAAAGGTAGTAGATCCATGACTTAGCAGTGTCATCTAGGGAGAAAGGGAATGCTTGAAGCTTTATTAGTTCTTCAGAAACCCCGTGAGGGTTCATGATAGAGCACACTACTTGAAACTCTTTAAGGTAGAGATTTGGATCCTCACCGGCTAGCCTGTGAAAATGAGGGAGAAGATGAATCAAAACTGATTTGAGTTCGAAGTCAGATTCTATATTTGGATATTGAATACCAAGAGTTTGGTAATTCATATTAGGTTCAGTGAGTTCTTTAAGGGTTTTTTCCCTAGGATTGGCCATTTTAAATTCAACTGGTTGGACAAGGACTGGTTCTTGAATTATTTGATTATCTCTTATGTTCCTCCCAATTTGGTGATGTGTTCGCTCAATTTCAGGGTCAAATAAATCCTAGGGATTGTTTGGAAGGCTAAGGGGCATTTAGAGAGATTTTGGAAGAAAGAGGAAGACGGGTTTTTCTTTTTATTTTTTTCAGTTTATGATTTTTAAGAGGAAGACGGGTTTTTCTTTGTGTTTTTCTTTTTAATTTTGTTTTTTTTACGAATAACCAGAAACTAATGACTACATAAAGCACCATCCCCAGAAATGGCGCCATTTGAAACTCATGGCTGATTATCGCTTATCGACCGGTCAAAGTTCCAGTGCTCTGCTAATGTGTACAGCAGCACTCTGGTCGAATCCTCGGCGATGATACTTTGAAATAGTCATTTGTTTTTAGTTGATTGTATTCTGATTGGGGGGTTTGTTTGCAGAGCTTAATTGAAATGACTAATTGATTATGATTAATTTAACAAATTGATAATAATTGGGGTGAATTCATCATTAGGTTAGTTAAAATTGTGATATCTTTGAGCGTTTCTTTATATTGCATTTAAATTAACACCCATGTCACAAGTTGACGTTGATTTGAATTCCCAAGTGTTAAGGCTTTAATACAAGACTTGACTTAACTTAGGGTTATAATATTGATCATATATTATTTATGGTAGTGTATTTATGGTTAAAATAATCCATGGAAACCACACGTTAAACAAAACAAGTCATTAATCTAGGACATGCTTAGTCCAACATACACAATGTTAATTCAACGAATACTCATCGAGCGAAAGCTCTCAATCGCTTAACATACCTAAATTAAAACTCACCCCAATGAGAGATTTACTCAGACATTAATATTTTTGTTAATCTGGTAATATATTTTTATGGTGATTAATTATAAAGAGAAGAAAAATAAAGGGACAAGATAAGAGTAGTGCACCGAACACACACACAAACGATGAAGAAAATTAAAAATGGATTTTCAATTGAATGAGGAAGAAAAAGAAGGGAAGGGGATTCAACTGAATTTAAAATATTTTAAGAACATAAATATTAAACTACATAAGGTGGATGATAATAATAGATATTGAATAAGTAACTTGCATTAAAATAGAATTACAAAGAAAAACACTTACAAAATTACAATAATGAAGAACATAAAAGTAAATGAAAACAAAGAGAGGAGGAAAGATATATCAAGTAAAAACTTGAGTTTAGAAGATCCTCCCAATCCTTTGGCAGGGTCTTGGTACTTCCAATCAATCCCCCTTTGTTCTAAAATTTCAACCCTTTTGAAAGGAGAGGAGAGGATGTATTTATAGCCCAAGGTGGTGGACTGTTTACATTCCAGAAATACTCTTCCACTTGGCTAGCCGATATGGACATCAAGAAAGACAAATCTTGAGAAATATCCTTCTTAAAAGTTGTAAATAAAACTGTCTTCTATCTACTGTGAAAATTTGAAGTCCATTTGACGTATTGATCCAAAGGTATGGCGGTTTTAGTAAAAAATTATGATCTGTCCATTTCAATACAGACTTTTTTGAAGTAGATAATGTGAATGGGTTTTTAAATTGGAATATGCTCTCAAATAAAAAACATTTCTTCACAAAGTTTTCCATAAAAATCTCCTCTTTCACACCGCAAAATATCAACTAGAATGTATGTCTATATCAGGAGAAATTTCAATTATATTGTTCTGTTTTTAATTCCCATCTAGAATGGTGGGTTGAGTTTAAATGAATCATTTGGGCCCATTGTTCTTAGATTTGGGACTTGAAATTTTTATACAAGATGAAATTTAGTATCACCAGAATTATGGTGGAGAATTAATGTTTTTGGATTTCTGTATTGATCCCAGTAAATAAATCTTCATGGCTGGTCCAGTTTGTTCACAGATTCATTGGGCCTTCTTGTGTGGTCCATATGAACCTTCAAATGGAATAATTGGACCATGTTTAATTATAATGAAATGTTTTATATTGAATTAGGAATCCTAAAAAACAAGAACCAAACAATTTTGATTAGTAGGGTGAGAGATATAAATAAAATAGTAAACTGACTCAATTGGACTACGTCTAAAAATGCTCAAAAATTATACTTAATATTAAAACATTAATATTTCACACAAATTATTTACATTTCATATAAATTAAGTAAAGGGGGTATATATTAAGTCATGGAAATATTAATAACATTAGGAAGCTGGGGAAAACCTCAGATCCATGCCTATGGCATAAAATTCCCCATGTTTGATTTGGGATGCCTCGGGCTTTCGCGCCCTCGAGAAGCCCTATGATAAGGGACAGAAGAAAGACATTCCAATTCCCCAGTGTCAAGACATGTCATTGATGCCCCAACATGACTGATCTCCTCGCCAAAGGTTGCTGCCCTGACCGGACCCCTTGGAAGGCCCTGACAGAAGTGGCGTAATTAACCGGTGTCCATGAAGATATGGCTTCGGGAAGAGCTTCACGAACCACGTTTTAAATCTATGAGGGAGACCCGGACTAGGTGACGAGCTCCAAGGAGGAATACACAGAATGAAGAACTGACATACCATCATCCCATTTCGATCAAGGAGCAGACGTCCCTAAATAAGGAGCAGATGTCACCCACCTTTGGAAAGTAGGAATGCGGGGTAACAGTAGTGAATCCTCTGCGTGACAGATGCACGCACCCTGAAAAAAGTGTCAGAAACATAAAATGGTGAACCTAATTTGAATCTACTCTCCTCAACTTGGAGGATAGTAGCGTTCGGGACATCAGTGAATAGGCATGTTGTCTGACCTCATCATCCGGTACCAGGTCACACCAAACAAGCCTGACTTGAAACTTTCCAGAAGTTGGGACAGTCAGGACGTTGATCATCCCATTCTATGATGTTGTCAGTGTGGATCCTTCTTGTCGACCGTGGAAGACGGAATGACACAGGGGAACTGCATGTTGATTCCTTTTCCTAGTAGTATTAATGATTTCCTCTCCCTACATCAGGAATCAAGTCATTGCCTCCGGAGCTCGATCACCTGTCCACCGATGCAGGGGCAGGGGAAATATCAATGCGGCTCCCCCGCATGGGTTTGCCTCTTCCATGACAGCCACGGCTGCCACGACTGTTGGGATCCCAAGCCCCCTTTCCCCATCAGATATTATCCAGCAGAGGGTAATCAATGACCTTGTATGCAGGTACGTGGAGGAAGGGGTCATCCCCACCAGGGATATGGCCCGCCTAGATCTTGAGGCAGCTACGCATCACCATCCACGCCACCCCTGAGGGCCGCGCAGGGAGTCCCTAATCCCCACCCCAACATTAAATCGCTTTGGCAGCCTATCCCTGGAGGGCCTCAACAGCTCCTTCCCCTATGCTAACAAAGTATGGGGTATTCGGGCCGGCCCTATCAGTGTCCCGCTTCAAGGGCTTCCGGTAAGGGCCCCCTCCAAGCCGCATCAGTGCCGCCGCCCGGTTACCTGAGCCGAGGAGCTGGTATTCCACGTGCCTGCACCACTGTCTCCAGTCCACCTGACCCGACGCTAGAGTCGGGCACGAGTAGATTAAGACGCTCACTATGGGGCGTCAGCATCAATGACTAATGTGGCCCAAGCCACCGCTGGTTCATATCCCCAAATTCCTACATACATTGAGCAGGGGAAGCTATATGCCTGACCTGGATCGAGGCCCCAACCGTATCGCGGGCGGGTTTGGTCGACTCTCCCGGTCGCTGGCAAAGGTGATGGCTACCGCGGACCCATCCGTGGTAGTTCCGCCCAGCACGGAGGCTCACTCCGCACCACCACTACGGAAGGTGTGGGCCCTCCCTACTTCCAACCTCGGTTTGGAGGTCTTCCCCGTTCCACCTTCAACTTAGGCGAGGGTCTTCTCCATGACAGCAACACTCCGTGTGGGGGTCTCTCCCGTTCCCACTACACTGGGTACGGAGTCACTCCCCCTACCACGAATAGAGAGCATGGAGGCATTGCATATCTGGTCACTCGCTAGCGTGGAGGTTCTCCCTGTGTCCCTTTTGACATTTTTCTCGGTGCCCCTCGCACCCCGGCCTCCTTGGGTGGGGACTTTATCCACCCTGGCGCTGGTACAGCCGGAGGACCCCATGTCGGAAATCGGCCCTGCCCTGAAGAACCATCCATAGGCGGGAGATCAGGTCGTCGTCGCCGCAAGAGTAATCCTGGGGAAGGCTGGAAGAGAATCAGGCCAGTCCACTTCTCAGACTCTGAGGCGGAGTAAGAATCAGTGCAGGAGCCCTCCCCTCGGTCCTCCGAGTTAAGGGCTGGGGAAGGAATGAGGCGCATCAGCCTCGTGCTCCCAGAATGCGAAGCCCGCCGGATCCCTTCTTCCCTTCGAAGGTATATCCAGGAGGAAGAGATCCTGGCATGCTTCCAGGGGCCAACCACACAGTCGCCACTATCATCTCCAGAAGCACCCTCTACCTCAAAGCTATTTTGGGGGTAAATAATGAAAGAGTCGGGACGTGACTCGCCCCCGGCAGACTCTACTACTATATCAGGTGATCTGGTCGCCGGTCCATCCTATCGTGATATAGAGGCTAGGTTTCTGCAACCTTCAGAGGACAGCCCAAGATTTGATGGCCAATCAGCATGTTTTCCGTATTCTCCACCGGCCAGCCTATCGTCCCAGCGGTCTGTCTCAGTGCCGCCATCAGTTACTCAGCCACCCTCAGTTGACGAGTGGGTCAATCAAAGGCCAAACCCTGGATCTGAGCCGAGGAACTTCTAGACCATCCTCGTAGCAGGCCACTTCCCTGAGAAGTTTTGGTCGGTCGAAGGATCGAAGTTTGGTACGCCAGAACCACTCACCCCGGAGGATTTCGAATGTTTATTCCAGACCCTCTGGGCGAATCACCTCCGTCTTCACCACCAGTGGGTGACTTATCCCGGGATCCAAGATCACCTCAAAGGCATAGGCGAACAATGCCGCCTGGTTGACCTGGCCACACTCCCTATGGTCCGACACCCTGAGTCACCTGGCCACCACAGGGCCCTCCAACAACAGTGCGTTCAGAGTTTGCAAGTACTCCATAGAGTTGTCGAGGAAGCTACCCCCAATGTGCAATTCTGTGGCTGGGGGTAGTATTCTACCCTCCTCTTCAGTTCGATTTTCCGAAAGCCCGACTCACTTGGAAGTAGTGAGGGAATTCTCCCAAGAAGAGTGGCAGTCAACATGACCGATCTGGTAGGAGGAGAGAATGAGATGGAACTTCTCGATGGGAACCTCCTCTCTGAGGACGTGCCACCACTACTGGACCCATCAGGAAGGATTACTCGCCATCATAAGAACCTCCTAGGTCTCCCTGTGCCCACTGAGTCACTGGTACTAATCCGGAATTTCAGTAAAGGCAAAGAGCATGTTAGAGCTGCCAAGCACTCCGACCCTTCAGCCTCAGTGCAGAAGATGGAAGAGGACACTCAGAAGGTTGTTCTGCGTCAGTAGCTTGCCGTGCAAAAAAAGTTAGTCGATGAAATTTTGGATGAACGCATTGCAGAACGGCGACCCGACTATGGTGATCCTAGGCCGGGGCAACAGGGGCAGGAACAACTACACCTCAGTAAGATTCTCCCATGCAACCCTGATCATGCCGTGTTCGCTGACAGAGCAGAAGCTGGAGCCCATGGAAAGAGGGTGCGGTATGTTTCACTAAACCCTCCTAAATGGCGTGACCACCCAGGGAACCCCGTATGGGCTCCTCCATCTGCCCCAAGGGTCTCCCCAACAACCACTCCACGAGCCGCTGAGCTCGGCTACCGCATTGAAGAGCTCGGAAATGCGCTCGTGGTTAGGGATACTCGTCAGGACAGGGACTCGCGTCCAGAAGATCCGATGGCGGTGCTCATTGCCCACCTGGAAGCTTTGGAAACGTAGAAGGTGGTCGTCCCACCCAATGGAAATCCATACCCGACATGGGTGGATGACATGCCGGCACCCCCAAGATTCATAAATCCCACTTTCTCCCCCTTTAACGGGATGGGGGACCCACCACAGCACCTGGACCACTTCAAATCAAGGTGTGGGCCTATGTTAGGGACTCCAACACAACAGGAGGCTGCCAAGCTCCATTGCTTTGTTCAGACGCTAGAGGGGTCGACTTTTGTTTGGTACAACCAGCTCCCTGTGGGATTCGTGACAAGCTGGGAGGACCTTCGCAGGCAGTTCCTTCACCAGTTCAGCTCTACCACCCAGAAGATGAACATTTCAGACCTCTTCAAGTGAAAGCAAACTCCTGATGAGCGAGTCACGGACTTCATCGCCCGGTTGAAGGGGCTTACATACTCCCTTGACATGCCGCTGACCCAGGAGAAATTACTGACGATGTTCATGGGGAGTGTCAAGACTGAACCGATTCCCTCCCAGATCACTCAAAATTTTCCCAGAGGGTTCTAAGACTTCTCGGATAAGGCCCATAACCTCAAAGAAGCCCTACAACAGGATGGACAGGCAAGCCTACTACCCCTGCAATTCCAGCAAGGAGATCTGCCAGAGCGGAGCCTGTCGGCGTGGCCCAGATAGAGGCCCCCAGGCAGCTAGATTTGCTACCAGTGGATCCATCTCCATAGCCTCGTAGAGTCCCTCCAACACGGGCACAGTTTTCATCCCAGCAGCGCCCAACCCAGAATCGGCAGGCGCCTCCGCGTAACACGTTGTCGCCGCCTAGGTGAGATAATCAAGTTCCGCCCCCTCAGCAGGCTCCTCTGGCACCCCGTCAGGGTCAGTCTCCCAGATCCCCCTTTCCGAATATAAGGAATCAAATTTACTTGTTTTATGAGGCTCATGTCCCCAGCTACTTCAGTAGCGCCTTAGAGAAGAGAATTGTGTGACTGCCTGGGTGTTGGAATCCAGAAGAGGCGCGTCTCACTAATCACCCCAACTACTGCCCTTATCACCGGATCCTGGGGTAAACCATCAAGAAATTCTATGTGTTCAAGGACTGGCTCCAATACCATATTAACAGCAACATAGTTAGGTTGGGCTCAGCCCGGGCACAAGTGGCGGGTGTCTTTGTGAGATCAGATAGCAGTAGCGACGACGGAGGCGAGTGGCAATAGGTTCTTCACTGTGGGTCCCAGAATTATGATGACTAGATGGCTCATAGGACGGTCGCTCGCGCCCATGGAATTATCCATGCACGCCTGAATCAACTAGGGCCTTCAGAGGTTCCGACCACCACTTCTATTTCATTGTCTCAGTCGGCCTCTTCCCAGAAGAGCAAGCATCGGCGGCACAAGAAGAAGCAACGCGCCCCGCCAATGTCGTCGTCGTCTCACACTCTCGGCGACTTCATACCCACTAAGATGGGCATCCCTCCCAGAATCATCCCAGTGGTGGATGATTCGTTGAGTAACAGTCAGGGGTAGGCTTCGGTTAACACCGTCGAGTTGGTAAATCCATATATGACTCCCGACAAGGGGGGGCACTAGACGGACCTCCCCAATGTCCCCAGTTGATGCCAACGTCGGCGGAACCGCAGCCATATGGGTCACTGGGGCACGTTATTTGGCACCTCTAGCCAGTCTATGCATGCCACTAAGACCAGGAAGTAGGTCCAGCATAGAACTCAGGACGCGCAGCCTCCTCATTCGGTGTCGACAGGCACTCCTCCGCCACCATTTGTGTTACTGGATCTGGCATAGCCACTTCGTCCATACCACGATCAGCTTTTCACAGCCATAGGCCGATCTCAGTTACCCGGTCCTCATCTGGTAGCTACCCTCCAACCTTCGATTAGTGAGCAGTGAGATGTCCCCAGTACCAGTCAGCCGCCGGTCCAGCCGGCAGGGTCCGTCATGCCTCCGATCACAGAGCGTCTCCCTACAAAAAGAATTTCACTCCTGGATAAGAAGTGCAACGTTTTGAAGCACCTTTTCGACATCACAACAAGTATATCCATCCTTTAAGCCCTTCACTTATCACCGGATATGTGCGAGGCACTCGCTGAGGCTTTAAGAAGCCCCCTCCAGTTTGAGATGGAGGTAGCAGCTGCAGAAGCCTTCCATGCTGAAGCAGTTGAGGATGCCGAATGTCAGGCCATCATATCATTCTCAGGAGAAGATGAAGGCTCTCCCATACAGGGGAACATCCACCCTCTGTATATCACTAGCCAATTCAATGGAGTGGAGGTTCACCACTGTCTCATCGACACTGGCTCCGGGATCAACCTTATCCCGACATAGACACTGCAGAAGCTAGGTTTATCCGAGGATGATCTGAATCCCTCTGATTTAAGGATCCAAGGATATGAGAGGATAGAACATACGCTGGTCAGCAAGATCCGCCTGAAGACCCAGTTCACTGGCCTGGTTTCCAGCACCAAATTCATGGTTGTCTCCTAGGACACCACATACAATGCATTGATGGGTCGTCCATGGCTCCACCTGCACGTGGTCGTCCCCTCTACATATCACCAATGCCTCAAGTACTCCCTTAATGGTCGAGTGGTCATACTACAGGGTGATGCATCTACTTTTTCCTCTTGTGAAGCCTGCTACTTAGATGCTGATTATTACAAGATCAAGGATAAACAAGTCCAGGCAAGCGAAGTTTAGCCCGTTGCTGCTATGGCCGACCCGTGGGCGGGCCTGAATGACGCCTACGTCTTCTCGATCCATCAGTTGGAGGCTACAACCCCCGATATGGGGTAGTGTTTTTTCATTTCTAGGACAAGGTGGAATCATGCTCCCAAATCTAGGTAGCGTCAGAAGATCATTTCGTATTCTTATACGAAATCAGGCTCCAGTGATCCCGGAGCCTCCCACTCCCGTCAGGTATCGAGACATCCGACTCATGTGAATGGTAGTACATCATACTTGTATGTTTCATCGGGCTGTAATAAGTCATCTCTGGCATATTTTCCACTACTGATTCGATGTTATCAAGTGTGGCCCCTTGGGCTGAAGACCAGATGAGATTGGGTCGACAACGTCCATAGCCATGGTCTCAGCAGCGCCAGAGTGCCCTGATGTAATGACCATGGCCGCACAAGCTCGTAGCAGCCTCCCATCAGGGTTTGGTAGTCTAGAAGCAGCTTTTCCTGTGAAAGATCCCTTTATAAGGGGAGAAGAAGATATATAGGATGCTCCACCTGCCTTTTAGGAAGGTGTCTCTGCCACGGATGATGAGTAGGTACAGGTGAACCTCAGAAGCGATGTCGATCCGAGACCCACATTGATTAGTACCGCTCTGTCCCTCGAGGAGAAGCAGCGGTATGTTGAATTCTTCAATAAACATCGTGATGTGTTTTCCTAAAGTTACGACAAGATTCCAGGACTAGATCCCCAGGTAGTCGTCCACCACCTCGGTCTTCTGGAAAACCATCACAGGTTCAAGATTCCTCCCAGAAAGATGCATCTATCTCACGGTTCCATGGTCATGGCCGAAGTTGACAAGCTCATCATATCCAACTTCGTCAAGGAGGTTTATTACCCCATGTGGTTAGCTAACATGGTACTAGTCAGGAAGAAGAACGGGCAGATCAGATTCTGTATCGACTTCTGTGATCTCAACTGCCACTGTCCGAAGGATGATTTTCCCCTTCCAGTGATAGAATTTTTGATCGATGCTATGGCCGGATTCCAAGCCCTCTCCTTCATGGATGGGTATTCTGGATATAATCAGATTCGGATGGCCCCCGAGGATGAGGAGTATACCGTTTTCAGAGCTCCCCAAGGTACTTTCTATTGCCTGGTCATTCCCTTCAGCCTGAAGAATGTAGGTGCCACCTATCAGCGGGCCATGCATCGCATATTTAAGCCAATCCTTGGGATATTGGTGGAATGCTATGTAGAAGACCTGGTGGTCAAATCTCGCCAGCACCAGGAACATCTCAAGGACTTGGATAAATTGTTTGGTTTCCTCCGTTCCTGCCACCTGAATATGAACCTGTTGAAGAGTGCCTTCGAGGTCACCTCCGGGAAGTTTCTCAACTTTTTTGTCTGGTACCGGGGCATCGAGATCGACCCATAGAAGATCAAGGGGATCAGCCAGATGCCTCCCTCGAGCAATATTCAGGAGCTTCGAGGTCTTCAAGGCCACTTAGCCTACATACGTCGATTCATTGCAAATCTGGCTAGCAAGTGTAATCCATTTTCCCAGCTCATGAAGAAAGTTTATGCCTATGAATGGGATGAGGAGTGCCAGACCGCCTTTGAGGAGATCAATAAATATTTTCTCCAACCTCCGGTCTTGATTCCACCTATCTCTGGGAAGCCTCTGATTCTCTATGTCACTGTCCTGGAATGATCACTTGGTGCCCTTCTTGCTCAGAAGAACAATGAGGAGATGGAGAACATCCTCTACTACCTTAGCTGCATGCTCCTCGAAACGGAAACCAGATACTCCATCATAGAGAAGAGCTTCCTTGTGCTCATATTTGTTGTGTAGAAGTTGTGACATTACTTATAGCACCATGAGGTACAGCTGGTCTCTCGGGTAGACCCACTGAAGTACATTCTGTATAACCCCATGTTGACTGGTCGACTAGCGCGGTGGGCAGTGATCCTCCAGCAGTTTGACATCAGGTTTGTACCCCATAAGGCTATCAATGGGCAGTCATTATAAGACTTTATATCTTCACATCCAACCTCTATGAACCAGTCCTTGGACCTGGATTTTCCTGATGAGACAATCCTCTCATTTGACCATGTTGTCCCATGTTGGCATATGCACTTTTACGGTGCCTCCCGGAGCCCCACTGGTAGGCAAATCAACGATCCTAGGCTCAACAAAGTGGTCCTAGGTGTCGTCTTCATCACCCCGGCGCAAGCCGTTCTTCTGTACTCATTCCTGTTGTCAGAAGGCTGCACCAACAACGAGGCAGAGTATCAGGCTCTCATTACTGGTCTCGAACTGGCCCTTGAGATCAAAGTGCCTCATTTTCATGTGAAAGGGGAGTCTGAGATGGTCATAAAGCAGGTCAATGGCGACTATATTGTCCGGAAGCTAGAGCTTGTACCGTTGTTAGAGAACACTCTCCGGGTAATGGCCTAGTTCCCTTCTCGGCCATAGGTGATCCATTTCCCTCGGTCACAGAATAGTCAAGAAGATGCTTTGACCATCCTGGTCGCGTCACTTGCAGAGCTCAAGCAGGATAATCTGATTATCCACGTGGCGCACCAGAGAGTCATTGCTCCCATCACCCTAGAGGATGATGATGGCCCGCGGATAAACCATCTTACCGCTGGTGCCCCTACGTCAGGAACCCCGGGTTCTTTAGATGCGGTGATCTAAGTAGTTTCCGGTTGGAGGACACCCTTGGTTGAATACCTCCAACACAGTAATCTCCTGTCAGACCAGGCTGAGCGTGAGCGAATCCGACGCCGCGCGCCATAGTTTACCCTCCAGAGTGGTCTTAGTCTTGAGTAGATCCTCTATAAGCATGGTTTCGATGGTGTTCTCCTCCGTTCCATTCAAGGAGTCGAGATTCCACAGGTCATACAAGAGGTTCATGCTGGTTCCTGTGGTTCCCATCAGGCTGGGCCAAAACTATCCCACCAGATTCGGAGACTAGGGTATTTTTGGCCCTCCATGATCCATGACTGCATCGAGTTTTACAAGAGGTTCTATGCGTTCCAAGTTCATTATAAATTTGTGAATCATTCATCAGAGCCTCTCCATACTACCAAGTACTCTTGGCCCTTTTCATTCTGGGGGTTAGATGTCGTGGGGCCATACCCACCAGCAACGGCTCGCCAATGTCGATTCATTCTGACCACTATGGATTTATTTTCCAAGTGGGCGGAGGCAATTCCACTAAATGAAGTCAAGGCCCATTCTATCGTCGACTTCTTGAGTTCCAATATCATTTATCGATTTGGGGTACCTCACACTATCCTCACCGATAATGGCCCCAGCTTCTGAGCAGCTGAGCTGAAGAAATTGTACGCCACATACAACATTCTCTCTAATCATACCTCCTGCTATCACGCGCAAGCAAATGGACAGATTGAGGCATTCAATAAAACCCTCTCTAACATTATACAGAAAATGGTTGGTCAGAACAAGAAAAGTTGGCCATATAAGCTCCCCAACGCCCTATGGGCTTATTGGACGATGACCCGTAATTCCACCCAGGTGACCCCATATTCCCTGGTGTATTGAATGGAATCCATCCTACCTATTGAGTTCAATTTACATCATTGCGCATAGCGGTCTATGACCAGCAATCACCAGATAGGGTGGATGAAATCTTTCTAGACGAATTGGAAGCATTGGACGATAATAGGCTTCGTGCCTTTCACAACCTAGAGAGGCATCATAGAAGGATGGCTCGAGCTTTTAACAAGAAGGTTCGCCTCCGCTCTTTCTTGCAAGGTGACTTGGTATTGGCCCTCAGAGCGCCAATGATCCCTAGCAGGAAACCACCCATGTTGGAGCCCAAATGGGAAGGGCCTTTCATTGTTCATAAGGTTTCTCCCAATGGAGCATACTCCCTGGTGACCATGGATGGTGAGCGTATAACTCCTCCCACCAATGCCAAGTTCCTCAAGTAGTAATTTACCTGAGCATTTGGTCCCGCATGACCATAAACTGCATTTGGTCCCGCATGACCTTAAACTACATTTGGTCCCGCATGACCCTAAACTGCATTTGGTCCCGCATGACCCTAAACTGCATTTGGTCCCGCATGACCCTAAACTGCATTTGGTCCCCCATGACCCTAAACTACATTTGGTCCCGCAGGACCCTAAACTGCATTTGGTCCCGCATGACCCTAAACTGCATTTGGTCCTGCATGACCCTAAACTGCATTTGGTCCCGCATGACCCTAAAATGCATTTGGTCCCACATGATCCTAAACTTCATTTCGGTCCTACATGACCCTAAACTCCATTTGGTCCCGCATGACCCTAAACTGCATTTGGTCCCGAATGACCCTAAACTGCATTGGGTCCTGCACAACCCTAAACTTCATTTGTTCCCGCATGACCCTAAACTACATTTTTTATCGCATGACTTTAAACTTCATTTGGTCCTGCATGACCTTAAACTATGTTTGGTCCTACATTCGGGCCCCTATAGTGTGGTGTGAGATTATGTCCTCATTCATGTCGGATTGCTCGTTGTTCCATACACATCCTCGGATGAGATGCCTCTCATTGTCCTATATGACGTTAAACTGTGGTTATAGAACTATGTGTGGCTTGATTCTCATCCTTATGGGATACATAGAACTGCCTGAACACCTAGATTTCAGGTCTATCCCCATATCTTAATAGATCCCACGATCTCCTAGTCACCTTGGCCTCTTGGCCTGTCCCTCTCCTGAGAATACGCCATATTTGGATGCTCTCAAATTGAGCCCCTAGACCCTTTTCAGTGGCCCGACAATGTGTTCAGAGTACTCTGGTCTAGGACCTGGAGTGTCATATTCAACTTAGGAAAGTTCTGTTCACTTTTCAAGCTTTGTGTTCCCCTTGATTTGGGCCCCCATCATCTTTCACACCCAAAGGGACCCCCAAAAATGGTCTGAATACAACGCCTAAGGGATCTCATACCATTATGGGCCAACACCCCTGAGGGTTCCGGACAACAAATTGATACAAATCCCGCGTTGAGAACATGGTCAGTGGTCGATGCTCATTTGTTTGTCCCCATTTCAGGCTAACACGACATGATGTTGTGTTGCGAACATGGTCAGTAGTAATCCTATGTCGTCACTCCAGCCCCTTCAGGCCCTGAATATTGGTTGCATGATTCACATTATGTTCCACCCCATCATATCCAGGTAGAATCTTGACACTCTTTTTACTAACCCTCAGTGCACCTCAACACGTCAGGCAGACAAAGATGCAATACGGCGCCTCTCGGGGCTCCTGCGATCCGATCACTAATACTATAGGCTGGGATCTTCTCTAAGAGTCATGAGCAGCTTGACCCTCATCCCCATGGGATATGTGGGGTCACCCAGACTTTGCATTTCGGGCCCAGCTTAGCTGTAGTCTAGTGTCTCCTGCCCCTTATCCTCTGAACCCCGCTGACCCCTTGGCCTGAGGCTTCTCTCTCGGAATCGCGCACGGTGATGGTGTGGGATTATGTTGTCATTCACGTTGGGTATGATTTATTGCATCGTGCGCATTCCCCTAGGTCCAAGACATATGACCTTAAACTGTGCTGGTTGGTCCAATCACATTACCCTAAACTGTGAGGATATCATCCTGGCTGCATGACGAAAAACAGCACTGCATTGTGATGACCTCTCTATAGAGGACATCACGTTGGGTATCAGTCATTTACCATACCATTTGTCAACGCCTGTATACGGCTTGATTATTGTGGCGATGCCAGGAATTTCTATCCTAGGTCGGTCACTCCACAAAAGAAAAACCATTAACCTTAAAGGACAGACAAGATAAATCAAATGACGCTTCTTTTGGTGCGAAGGATAGACTTGCACGCCCATTTAATCATTTTCACTGGTACCTTACCGTGTCGTTCCACCCTTCAAGAAATACATATGGCTTGATTAACATCCTTATGAGATACGTAGGAGCACCGGGGAACTTCCCCATGGGCCCAGCCTAGCTTTTGGGTTCGGTCCCTTGATCGGAACACTTCCCCAGGGAACACATGGTAAGTAGGGATTATGTCCTCATTCACGTCGAGTTTCATAACCACCTTACCATGTGTCTCCTGCTCTCTTTGGTCCGAGTTATAATACCTTAAACTAAGACCCTTTCCAGAACTATGTATGGATTGATTCCCATCCTTAGGGTATGCGTAGGAATGCATGGACATTTCGTCTCGGGTCTAGCCATGGGAATCACAAGTCTATCCCCCCCCCCTCACTATCGGCCCATTGGCCTGACTTCTCGGGGAATTGTGAAACTGCATCATTTTCCCCGAATAAGTTCGGGATGCCCCATAATGAAGTTGGGAAGCAACAGTTCCCTCACCAGAGAGGTCCTGTCTAAAAGTAGGGATGATCCATGACCAGATTAATATGTCCGACTAATGTGACTCCACCACAGTGGCGTAATCTTGGGAGTGTTGGATTCCATGAAAACAAACCATCACTTTGATTTCCACGCTTCTCATGCCCCATTATTCAGATCTTCATCCTCTTTCACGTTTTAAGGAACCCCCTAACAGTATGGATTCCTGACCTATGGTTCGCCTGCTGTCCTGGGCCAACGTTTCAAAAGACTAATCACATTTGGAGGGACCCCCTAACAGTATGGATGCCTGACCTATGGTCTGCCTGCTGTCTTAGGCCAACGTTTCAGAAGACTGGTCGACGATATTTGAGTTAGGCCCCATGTTGCAAACATGGTTAGTAGTTAGCCCTCATTTGTTGTCCCCATTTCAGGCTAACGCGATATGGATTATAAATTTTCACCATGGTTAGTAGTTATCCTCCATCGTCACGCCCCTCCCATAGTGTTCCGAATTTGGATAATGTGATTCACCTTTTTCATCTCCCTATGTTCGGATTGATTCCAATGCCTCTGGCATTGCCTTGCTCGTGCACTAGATCATGTTGGGAAGACGATACATCAATTGGTATGAGGACCTCTTCCTTTGGTTGGGCCTCCCTCTTCTCCTCAGGAATCCGGGTTCGAATTTCGAATACCCGAAGCTTGGTTGAAGCTCCCACAATCAAACGAAGTGATGGTACGAGCCTCCTTTGTTTCTCACGGCCCACGTGAGCTTAGGGATGGATTGATATTTAGTTTGGGATCATGGTTGATCATGATAAACCAGAGGGACAAGTATGTTAAGAAAAAGGTCAAGTAAGTAAATTTTTCTATACATACAGTCCAAAAGAATAGAAAGTAGAAAGATGGGACAAGTGTATGGGTGTGGCCAAAATAGGGCCCCTAAGGGTCGAATTCTAGGATAGACCTCTCCAACACCGCCACCTTTTGTCCGGTGGCCTCCAAGACTGCCTCCCATCCCCTAAGAACTCTTTATTCATCAGTAGATACAAAGCGCAGTTCGTTGGCCCTGGTCTGTGCTCACGCCTGTTCATCTTGGAGCTCGGTCACCTAACAACTTGCTTCTATGATTTGATCTTGAGCATCCTCCAGTTGGGCCCTCAACTACTCCAGAAGCTCGGATTAGGTTGAAATGAATACCTCCTACTCCTTCGCCTATTCCTCGAGGCGTCAGACCACTTTCTCCGCCCTCAGAAACGCCTGGGTACTCCCTGACTCCTCCTGGTACTGAATGACGTCAGCGCGCCGGCTGCTCTCCCGCTTTCTCTCGGCGATGTAATCACGGACCGTCAAATGAATACGTTGAGCATCCGCCCCTCTGGCACACAAGAAGCGCATCCAGGTGTGGATTGACCCCATCCGCTTCAGCCATTCCCCCTAGGGCTGATTCAGAAAACACCAGATGCACTTCCATCCCTTACGTCACATCATCCGACTCTCCTCGGTTTCTTTCTAATCTGAATCATCAATTTCTTCGGGATCAGTGGTCCGATAGACAAGGAATATAGCCAATAGGGCAGCAGCAGGGTCTTCCTCAGATATTCCTCCCAGGGGAATAGGTTCCTCAGCATCTAGGTGACCTTCCTCTCTCCCCTCAGTTCCGGTGGCACCTGCATCAACTTCCAGCCCTGCCCCGACGGCAGCACCACCGATGTCCGCCACTCCTGGATCACCAATTTCCGGATCCAACTCAGTTTGGGAGGCATTTCATGGATGGGGCGGTGCGTTTTCCATCGGCATGCTAACAGATGGCCCGGGCTTAGTAGCCTGACGAGCCTCCAGCGTCGTGATCACTGTACAGACAAGGAGCACCCTGATCAGTTGAGTCCTCCGACAGTGAGTACCGGCATCGAATAAAGTAAGTTACAGGAACCCAAGGCATCAGCCTCTAGTGCTTTGGTCGCTACAGGAGCTGTCGTGGAGGGGGATCCCTCAGCACTTGTCAGGTCAATAACAAGATTCGGTGCCCCGCCTTGCCTTATTTATGCCTCCTCCCCTCTTTCAGCTGGATAAGCTTGGTCAGTGCCGATGTGCTCCTACGCAAGAGATATAAAGTGGATTAAGGGTTGGAAGGAAAGTGAACAAAATGAGGAGGATGGATAAGGGTTGAAACATACCTCGAGTATCTCAGTTACATCTATTTTAGAGCCAATGATCTCACCGCTCTCCCAAAGACTCCCTTGTTGGGATGCCCCCTACGACCCTTCACCTTCGGGATCCTCTCCTCCTTCGCTCTCCCCTTCTCCTTTCGCCCACTCTCCTGGTTCACCGCCCTCCGACTCCTCATCACTTTCATTTTCCCCTGGCGGCATACTTTCCGGATCATGCTCCTGGCCGAGCAACACCTTCACCAAGAGAGTTGGCTCCACACATCAACCCTGTTGGCATGTGTATGTTTCCATGGTCATCAGGTATGCATGCCACCGTTGGAAGTCCACTCTATCAGTGATCCAGACAAGCCTGACTTTCGGTAACTGGATCCCTTCTCACATTATTTTCTGCCAGAGGGATTCAGTACTCATTGACTGTCGCAGGGTTATCCAGGCTGAACACATCACGGGGAAGATGACATCTTGGGAAGGTTGAAGCAAGTATCTTATTTTCTTCCCAAGAAGTTCTATGGCCGCTTCATGGAGCCCTCCTTCTCTAGGAAACTAGGGTGCAGTCGTGTCATGCAACGCCCTCGTCGCTGAGGTCCCGGCCTGTGCAGGCCCCGCTGCCTGGGGTGCTTTTGGTTCTCCTCCTCTAGTGGCACCCTGCCTGCTCCCTCACCGTCGAGGTTCTGCACTGATGAACTTGAGCTGCCGGAATCGCTTCCGCAGAAGCCCCTCAGGGTATTCTATGGTCCAATGTTCATCATAATCAGTTGAGAGGCCCACATAGACTCCTTTGGGAAGAAAGGTGATGATGTCACTAGAGCTATAGGTTGTGAACATCAGCCACAGCTGGCAAAGAACACAGGGATTCCTCTCCTCTCAGAAATTTGTGTATACTCTCATCAACATTTGTTGGAGGCATCCGAACTGCCTAGCCAACCGGGATGGCACATAAGGATCTCATAAAATACTCCCATCAATCTGGGCCACGAGCACCCCGCCTCTGATGCTTTGGAAGTACTCCTTCTGCTCCAGCGAGCCTCTCCCATTGTCTATCAGCTGACCGGTTGGAGTGGGGAATGGGCTGAAGGTGAAGTTGGCATGGTTACCAATCCTGATCCATACCCCCACCTTGTTGAGCTTCATTGGAATGACCCTGGAAATATTCAGCAGAGAGGGTCACAGGTCATTGCTCGGGGGACAAATGGTGTTTGGGAAGGTGTAGCTGCCACAGTGAGCCGCTACCTAGCCGTGGATGATCTGTAAAGGGACACATACTCTCTTAGGAGATCCCCCTCTCGAGATGTGCCCTAAGATGGCATATAGACGAGCCAGCACGGGGACCCCCAGGTTGAACCTCGTGTTGGCAGCCATGATGTCCTCCATCACCAGAGTCATTGGACGGACGCCCATCCTTGCATCTCGTACCGACAAGATCCACCCGCTTAGGAACATGGTGAGGAATCCGTCATACCATACATTTGGGTCTCGGGCCTCATTAATGCTATAGCCCCATGATTGGTATTGCCCCGCCTCCAGGATCCTCCAGTAGGATCCGCTCTTGCTCCTCTGGACCACAGTTGTACACCGTTTTCCCCGCCCTGGCATCTTGACCTCCAGGTCATTCTCCAAGAACAGGCTGAACCAATCCTTGTAGGTGATTTCCTTCAGGAAGTCCTTGACCTTCAGCCTCTTCTTGGCCAACTCTAGAAGGTGCCACATCGGTATGGGGGTTTGAGACCTATCACCCCATACATTCATCGGTGGGAGGAACTCATTGTATTGATAGCCCTCCAACAGGATGCCTCTGATGCAGTGGATGTCTCAGAGATTGATGCTAACTTCCCCATGGTGAAGATGGAATGTGTTGGTGTCATGGGACCACTGGGTGAACAACTCCGGTCCAAGCTCAGGCTTCCTGTAGAAGTGGAACTGCGATGCCCACACCGCCTCGAACAGACCAATGCACCGCAAATCGGCCCCAAATTGGTCGCATGTGTGGCGAACCCAGTATGCCCAGGCCCAGTCACTGGTTAAGTTGCCTCCGGACCATAGATCCCAGTCCTGCAGCCAGCCTTTGGTCTCGTTAGTGATGATATGACAGAAAGTGCTCGCGTAGAGGGCTGGTGAGCTCTCCGCGACAGGATCACCCCCTGCAATGGTCCTGGTCCTGGGATTCAGGACATATACATCCATGTGCCTGGTTTCTCTAGCAGGATGACCATTTTTGGTGATTTTTTATCAAGGAAGGTCGTCTTCGCGGGTCACCCATGACCGCGAGGTATCAACCTCGAAGCCCGGCAAGGGAACCTCCTCCAGAATGTCAAAGTCCCACAATGGTAGATTATTATATAAGGCATACTCTTTCTGAGAGGGAGTTAGCATGTTGAAGAGGGAGTGGTTATCAGAGACCACCCTCTTTGCGCCGTAAACCTCTGAGTTCACAGCCATCTCAGCTCTGCGACCAGCAGCCTCCCCCTCATTGACTTGGTTTACAGCCATCCTCTTCAAACTTAGTGTTTGGAAGTGTCGTGCGAAATCTAGGACATTGGTGCAGAATTTGGGAGTCTGGCACGTAAAATCAAAGGCTTGCACGAAATCTTAGAGTGTTGTGCAAAAAATCCTGGGTTTGCGTGGAAAATGCCGCTAAATCTCGGCAGTATTATGCGTAGCCAAGCGGTTTTCACGTAGGAGTGGAAGAAATTTCACGCACGAGAGCTCAATGCCTATTGCGTGAGAGATGTCGTACGGAGCATGGGACCCGTGGAGGATTTTATAGGCTAAGTCGGGGTTCCGCGCCCACATGAAAAGATGATTTCAAGTACGACATGGATTTTTTTTTGTGCCGCTCGAGTTTTTTGCACGCATGGGACCCACGGCGGCCTGCATTTCAGCATTTCCCTCAGAATCCGATTGTTGCGACCCCTCGTCGATCCAATTCCTAGGGGGGGAATTTGTAGACGCCGAAAAGTGCGTAAGTGCTGGAGAAAGTTCCGAAATGAAAAAGCGAATTCATATTCGGACCCGGAGGCCCAGTCTGGAGGGCCCGGAAGTGGTGCGTGAAAAAAAGGGTGAAGTGTGTGGAAAAAAGTTGGCCCGCACGGAAGGCACCGGGATTCGCAAAAAGGTCCAGTGCTGGTGAAAAATAATTTCGCGCCCGGACTCCCCGTGTGGTTGATATTTCGTGCCACAGTCTCCATCGCGCTATTATTTTGTGCAGCCCTATATTTCGCGCCCTGGGTTGCCTATAAATAAAAGGCAACCCCCTTTCTTTTCAAGGCGTAATAATTTTAACTTCCTCTCAAGCGCATAATTGGCATTTCGCGTGCGCAATATATCCTTCAGGTATGGTTATTTTTTGCGCCAAGTCACCCCGGTATCCGCCTTCACACGAGATCCCCCTGGCATAGACTAAACTCCAACCCATTCAGGGTCTTCCCCTTGCGCGCAATTCCTTCCATTGCGTACAGGCCGTCCAATTGCGTATCATCCCTTTATGTGCGTGCACCCCCTGTCCTTACGCGTGGCCCTTGCCGCCTACACGTAATTCATATACCTTGAGCGCAATCCTCCAAGCCACGCTCAAAACCGCATTTCCCCCTATTTCGTGCAAGAAACGCTGATTTCGCGCCACCCCGGGGCTTTCCACGTCGGGCTGCGCAAGACCCCCTTGCGCGAACGACCGATGTCTTTATTCCGGGTGTCATTTGCAAGTGTCTTGTGCACCCCGGGCATCCTCATCATACATGGTTTTTCTGTACGGCCTTCTAGAAGGGTACGAAGTAATATAAAAGTCCCTAGGACAATCCTTCCCATTGCGTTGCTTCGCCTCGTGCTTCTTCACATAGGCATGCTAACGGTTATTGCTTCTTCGCATATCCATGCTAACATGGACCCCTCGATGGTTCGCCCCATGACACCCCCTCAGTATGGCCTTGCCGATGCCTTCCCTTCCACAAGGGGTAGAGGGAACCAGTTATGTAAGTCCTAGGGGTGCGGAGCCAACCCACCACGTCCGAGCTACAGGACGTTAAACTTCCAAGTACCTCATCCTCAACACATGACGTTAAACTATGACCTGGCTATGTGCCTCGCAAGCAGGGTCCCCCCACCTCAGACATTCTCCACACCCGATCATCTCTACGAGGATGGTGGGGTCACCCCTCATAGGGGGTGATTTATTGGAGTGGAATTTGTCTGCGGGGAAGGGCATCCACCTTGGTGTAAGCCCCTATCCTTAATTCTAGGAGTCAGTGCCCATGTTCCTCCTCACTTCCTCGGCGCCAAAGACATCCATGGAAGTGGTGGGGAATGGTGCTCCCTCCTTTCATCTTCAGTCCCAAAGGCCAGCGAAGGACATGATAGGGAACGGGGCCCCTCCTTTCTTAGGTCCCAAATCCCTCTCTCGTTGCGCTTTGTCTCCCTTGGGCCTCTATCCTGGAGTAAGTCCCGGCACCATGGGTCACTCAATGCGTAAGCTCCTCTTCGCTCTCCACGGACGCACCCTTCGCGATGTGATCATCAGGTCCCTGTAACCTCTTGTTTCTCACACTGAGAATGACTCCTGTGAGCTTAGAGTGAGCACCGACCATGACATACCATGGGTTGTCTTAGAGCGTAAGCCCCAAATTCCCCCATCCCGCATGACGTTAAACTGTACACCCAAACTACGGGGACTTTGATCCATTCTAAGGCATGGTACATAGGAAGCCTCTATGAGGTTCAAGCCTCACCACCATGGGCCGTCTCAGCGCATAATCCCAAAATTCCCCCATCCTACATGACGTTAAACTGTACTCCCAAACTACAGGGACTTTGATCCGTGCTAAGGCATGGTACGTAGGAATCCTCCACAAGGTTAAATCCCCACCACCATGGGTCGTCTCATAGCGTAAGCCCCAAATGCCCCCATCCCGCATGACGTTAAACTGTACACCCGAACTACGGGGACTTTGATCCATACTAAGGCATGGTATGTAAGAAGCCTCCAACTGGTTCAAGCCCTACCACCATGGGCCGCCTTAGAGCGTAAGCCCCAATCCATCCGGACCTCAGGTCCCCATTCATGTCGGTTCGCCGTCACCATGGGCCGCCTCAGAGTGTAATCCCCATTCCCGTCCCACATGATGTTAAACTGTACACCCGAACTATGGGAACTTTGATATGTGCTAAGGAATGGTACATAGGAAGCCTCTACGAGGTTCAAGCCCCACCACCATGGGCCGTCTCAGAGCATAAGCCCCAAATTCCCTCGTCCCGCATGACGTTAAACTGTACACCCGAACTATGGGGACTTTGATCTGTGCTAAGGCATGGTACGTAGGAAGCCTCCATGAGGTTCAAGACCCACCACCATGAGTCGTCTCATAGCGTAAGCCCCATCCAACCCGAAATACGGGGAATTTGATCCGTGCTAAGGCATGGTACAGAGGAAGCCTCCACGAGGTTCAAGCCCACCACCCGGTCGTTCTGACCACTTTCACATCAGTTCACCAACACCGTGGGCCACCTCATAGTGTAAGCCCCAACCCATCCAACCCAAACTACAGGGAATTTGATCCGTGCTAAGTAATGTTATATAGAAAGCCTCCACAGGGTTCAAGCCCCACAAACCATTGGCCCCGACCATCTCCATGTCGGTGTGCCAAGTCCCATTTCCACCATGGGACGCCTCAGAGCGTAATCCCCAATCCATTCAGAACCAAGGTCCCCATTCACGTCAATTCTCCATCACCATGGTCCACCTCAGAGTGTAAGCCCCATTCCCATCCCGCATGATGATAAACTGTATCCTCCACTTGAACTACGAAGACTTTGATTCCCCGTCACAGGGATACGTAGGAAGCCTCCACGAGGTTCAAGCACAACACCCATGTCTCATCCTGATCTCTCCCTCAAGCCCACGTGTATCGGGAATCTCATTCCCTAATCTGAAGGTTCCACTTCCTCTGGGTCCCATCCACGCGCTCATTCTCATGGGTTGCCTCTTCATGTGTCCCACCATATCATCGAACTACACGGACTTTGATTCCCCGCCACGGGGATATGTAGGAAGTCTCTTCGAGGCTCAAGCCCAAAGCCACCATCCATCCTGATCTTTACCCGGGCCGCCACATCCCGGTGGGATGATGCCACTTCATTCCCCTCCGAAGTATTTGGGAAGCTACCCACGTGCTGGCCCCAACATAGGCGTTTCCTCCAGGGGGTTCTTCAATATAATCCACTCTAGCTAGTGTTCTGATCAGTTCGATCCATCTCCACTAGACGTTAAACTTGCGGCATACCCTATGTTAAACATGGTAAGCTGAGTAAAACCTCAGATCCATGCCTATGGAATACAATTCCCCGCATTCGATGTGGGATGCCTCGGGATTCCATGCCCTCGAGAAGCCCTATAATAAGGGACAGAAGAAATACATGCCAATTCCCCAGTGTCAAGACACGCCAGTGATGCCCTAACGCGACTGCTCTCCTCACCGAAGGTTGCTACCCTGATCAAACCCCTTGGAAGGCCCTGACAGAAGTGGCGTAATTAACTGGTGTCCATGAAGATATGGCGCTGGGAAGAGCTTCACGAACCACATTTTAAATCTATGAGGGGGACCCGGACTAGGTGACGAGCTCCGAGGAGGAATCCACGAAAGGAAGAACTGAAATCCCTTCATCCCGTTTCGATCAATGATCAGACATCCCTGAATAAAGAGCAGATGTTGCCCGCCTTTGGAAAGTGGGAATGTGGGGTAACAGCAACGTGTCCTCTGCGTGACGGATGTGCGTGCCCTGGGAAAAGCGTCGGAAACAGTTGCCTCCTGGGATCCTTGATCCCCAATAAAAAATAGTGGATGGTATTTTTGAAACTCCCATGCATAATAAATGATCTGAGAAGAACATGGTTATTCCACTTCCACAAGAGTTTGAGTAGAGACCAAGACACAAAAATGACTACCTGAGATATCCCCTTATGGACTTTTTGATTCATTTATAGTGGTGACATTCTAAAGAATTATCAAAAACAAAACCTTAAGTAAAATAATCTGATGTTCTAAAACAAGGGACACAAAATCACAAATCCCATAAAGATACATCATAAATAATTCTTCATAAAATCATTTCAAAATCACATAATAGAGACTTATTTCTATTTAAAACTCCCCAATGGTTTATAAAAAATCCATTTTAAGGTTCCATTTCAAAAATCATATAGTATTTTTGTCCCACAATAAAAATGTAATCATTTTCCTAATAACCAAATCCCCCTTCCTACCATACACACCAAAAGCATTCATTTTTTCTAAAGAAACACATACTATTGAAATAAACACTATTCCAAAACCATTTTAAAAATATCAATGATCTTAAAATCCATGAAATTCATTCCATTAAAACCATTACATCCCCCCACCCCTCTTAGACACCACCCCACCACCTGGAAACCCCCCTCCTGGACACCCCCACCCCCATGGATAGCCAACCCCACCCCTTGGATGGCACCCCACCCCCCTTGGATAGCCCCCCCAACCCCCTGGATCGCCCCCCACCCCCCTGGACACCACCCCACCCCTTGGACACCCCCCACCCACTGGACACCCCACAACCCCTTGGACACCCACACCCCCATGGACAACCCCCCCCTACCCCTTAGACAGCCCCAACCCCCTAGATGCTCCCACCCCTCCTAAACACCACCCCACCACCTGGACACCCCCCCACACACACCCACCCCCCTGGACACCCCTCACCCCCATGGACAGCCACCCCCACCCCCTGGAAACCACCCCCACCCCCCTTGGACAGCCCCCCAACCTATGGATAGTCCCACACCCCCCTGGACCCCACCCCACCCCCTGGACACCCCCCCCCCACCCCCTATACACCCCCACCCAATGGAACCCCCCCCCCCCCAACCCCCTGGACACCACCCCACCCCCTGGACACCACCCCATCCCCCTGGACACCCCCATAGATATCCCCCCCACCCCCCCCCCCACCACCACCGCCCTGTACACCCACCCCCACCCCACCCCCACCCCCATAGATGGCCCCCCACCCCACCCCCACCCCCACAGATGGCCCCCACCCCTCCTAGACACCACCCTGCCACCTGAACACCTCCCCCCCCCACCCCCCCCCCCCACCACCCCCACCCCCATGGATAGCCACCCCCACCCCCCCCCCCACCACCCCCACCCCCATGGATAGCCACCCCCACCCCTGGACACCACCCCACGCCCTGGACACCACCCCACCCCCTTGGATAGCACCCCCCCCAACCCCCTAGACACCCCCCCCCCCATCCCCTTGAACACCCCCCCCCCCCCCCCCGGACCCCCACCCCCTAGACACCCCCACCCCCTGGACACCCCCCACCCCCTAGAAATCTCCCCAACCCCCTAGACACCACCCCACCCCCTGGACACCACCCCACCCACTAGACACCACCATGAACACCCCCCCCCCCACCCCCCTAGACACCCCCATCCCCTCGGACACCCCCACCCCCCTGGACACCCCCTACCCCCCTTGGACAGCCACCCCAAACCCCTAAACAGCCCCCAACCCCTTGAATTCTGAATTGAATTCTTTATGTATTTAATTAACTTATGAATTATGTGTTAATGGTGTATGGGTATACTTGTTTTATGGGTATATTTGTTGTAGGGGTATACTTGTTGTATGTGTTTACTTGCTTTAATTACCTTATGAATTATGTGTTAATTCTTTTAATGGTGTATGTAACTCTGACTATCATGGGTTCTCTGAAATTTGAGTGTCCTCTCACCATTATGATATGTCTTCACCAAATAAATTGAAATGGGTTAGTTGGAAGAGTGGTTTTCATGTGAAGATTGAAATGGGGAAATCTATGTTGTGGTACATGTCATGGTTGGAAGAGTCTACTATTTTTTAAGTGCTATTGCAGGTGTTTTTTTGTTCTATTTTAAGTGTTGTTTTTAGTTGTGTTTATAGGTGTATGCAATGGAGGGGATGGGTGGATGTTGTGTTGGATATTGTGTTGTTTTCTAGAAATACACTATACCGATGGTTTTAAACCATTGGTAAAGTGTATTTTGAGAATATTTTTACCAACAGTTTGAAAAAACTATTGGTAATACACTATACTAATGTTTCAAAATTGTTGGTAAATTGTATTTTCATAATATTTTTACCAACAGTTTTAAAGAACTGTTGGTAATAATATATACCAACGGTTTCTGAACCGTTGGTAAACTACATGTAAAATATATGTCCCAACAGTTTATCAATCATTGGTATAAATATATACCAAAGGTTTCTATGAAACTATTGGCATACTGAAGGTTACACTGCTATATACCAACGGTTATAGAAAAACCATTGGTATTGGCCTTTTTCAACATCTTACTAACCAACAGTTTTCAAAACCATTGGTATATAGTATACCAACGGTTTTGATGCCTATACCAATAGTTTTAAATCATTGGTATATATTTTATTTCCAGTAGTGGTTTTAGAATGTTTGTTAGATAATTGTAAATTTAATTATATAAAACATTTTGTTTGAAATATAAATAGAAGTATTTTTTATATACCATGGGTGTAAATTTTTGTATTCATGATGTAAATTAAATGTATATAGGATTGTTTGAAATTACAGGTTGTATATAGCATTTAAAATTGTAGGTTTTTTATTCTGGGTGTGTTGTTATACTAACAGCACATTGCAGGCGGCTAGGCCTTTATCAGCACTATTTTCAGCACTGATAAAGAGGGTCCTTTATCAATGCTTTTTTTAGTGCAGATAAAGAACCCCCTTTATCAGTGCTTCTTTAGTGCTAATAAAAGAAACCTTTTTTATCATCGATGATATTAACATCACTTTTTTAACACTGTTAAAAACCGATTTGCACGTTGTTAAAGGACATATGTGTAGTAGTGGCATGAGCCTACACCACCATGGAACGAGTGCCTCCTATATCTCTTAAAAAACTTGAATATCATTATCACACCACAACACTGCTCCTTCCATGGCGAGAAATACTTTCTTTGGGACTCCTACTTCTATGTATTTTACTAGTATGAATGGTGTAGCATTAAGGGATTCAACTCACAATGCAAACTCTTCAACACCTCATTGTGTCTTTATCTTCCACCTAGACGTGGCATGAACACAGTAGCCACACCACGTGAGGACATCATTAACTCTTTGCATGCATGATCGCGACCAATACAGCACTGCATAATCGGACCTCACAACTAACTTGCAGTAGTTCTATCTCATTCATCATCTTATTTATAGTCACGACATCATAAGGCCACAATGTAAAGTAGCACCCACAAAATTCATCACCTTTATTTCATCCTCAGCGGCAGAAAATGGAAATTGGTGCAGTGAAAACTTATTCTCATGATTTTTGAAAAGGACTTGATCCTTACAGAGTCTCATAACTCTTACACAATTCTACATGACTCTTATTCAATTCTCATATAACTCTAATAATCTTCCTTCATGGCGTGAGATCATGCACCAAGAGAAAATATTTCTTATCCATAACATCGTCTTTATATAGACACATCTACTAGGTGGTTTCATCATGAAACAGTGGATTGCGACATGGTATGTTCATCACATGTCAACAATTCTATCATTTTCAACATATTCATAGGTATTTCATGTGAGCTTCACAATGGCTTCCATGGTGTCTAGGGCCTTCCACCAATGTCTACCCTAAACTCCCATGGCAGTTCTCAGTTGATGCATAATTGATACATATGTGGTGCAATCGACTCAGGTGCAACATGGGAACAGAAACCCTAGTGTGTGAGGATGAAGGTTGGGATGAAATTATTATATTAAGTGTAAAGTAATCATGTATAAAATTTCTTCCTTCATTGAAGGTTCCCATAGGAGGTTTCCACCTATAAAAGAAAAAAAATTAAAACAGTGTAGGCTATTTTTTTTATAAAAATATTCCTTAAAGGCGGCATCGGCAATGCTGAATTCCATCCCCCATGCCACCTTTGGCCCGAATCGATGACATGGAAAAGAAGGCATGGGGGATGTCGCCTTTCCATAAACTCTCTATAAAATCCCCCCCCCTCCTCACTTCAATTTTCCCCCATCTCTCCTAAATCCACTGCTTCTCTCTCTAAAGAAAATCTTTTTCTGTGTGGTGGAGTCGATGGTCCAAAAGAAGGTGGTCTTTTGCGAAGCATCATTTAGAGGTATTTTTTTATTTAATTTAATGTTTTTTATTTATTTAATTAAATTCTTTTTAGTTCTAAATTTTTCATTTTTTAATTAGTTTAGTTAGTTCTAAATATTTTATTATTAGGTTTTTTAATTAGTTATATATAGTTTGGACTAATAATTATTATTAGTAATGATTAAGTATTGATTAAGTATAGAATAATTTAGGATTAAGTATTGTGAAATTTTTCATAGCATAAAGATTATATGGTTATCTAAGTAATCAAATCCCTATCTGGATACAAATAAGTGGATGTGGCATTGGAATATATGTGCCTAGGGATAAAACCCGAAAACACTGCTTTGAGCTAGACTCGAACAGGAACTGGTGCACGACAACGGGGCTTGCTGCACTCCTGGTTTGACATGACTAGGGGATATGATTAAGATGATTCATATTCTCTTTATAAAATACTAAAATACCTAAGAAAAGAAAAATCAAATCAGTATATTTATCAGTGATAAAATGATAATTATGATGATATAGAATGAAATGGACAAGGACAAAGGCATTAAAGAATGAAAGTTATTATTAGTAATTTAATTCTTTTTAGTTAGTTTTAAATATGTTATTTACTAAGTAGTTTAGTTAGTTATATATTTTTTAGAAATAATACTTATTATTAGTAATGATTATTTACATATTAATTAATGATAACTTAGGATTAAAAATGAATACATATGATTATTTAATTATAATTAACTAATGAATATCATATGATTAATGATTAATGAATAAATAATTAATTAAATAATAACTTAATGATGATTAACTAGTGATTAAAGAATGATTGATTAGTTAAAAATTGTACTAAGAAACATTAGTATCATTGTTTCGGATGTAACAATATGTTCTAAAATTTTAGTATCATGAAGATTATATAGTTTAGAAATAATAGTTTTTATTAGTAATGATTAATTATAGATTAATTACGGAATAACTTAGGATTAGAAGATTAATACATGTAATGATTAGCTAATAATACTTATCATTGATAAAATGAAAATTATGATTATATAAAATGAAATGTATAAGAACAAACACATTAAATTACACATGAATGTTTTACAACATACAAGAAATACCTTGACATTTTTCAATTAAACATGGTTTGGATGTCATGAGCGTGACTTTAGAAGTGAGGTAAAATCTAGTGTATTTTTATTTGGTAGGTTAATGACATAATCTAAAGATATGTACTTAATAAGTTAAGTACATACTTGTAGAATATGTTATTAATCTATCAAATAAAAATCAGTTGGGTTTTACCTCACTTCTGAAGTTAGGTTCATATCATCCAAACCATATTTTGTTGAAAAATGTTGGTATTTCTTGTATGTTGTAAAACATTCATGTGTTATTTTATGTGTTTTTTCTTCTCTATTATAGAGTGATTGAAGAATTATTAACTAATGATTAACTGATGATTAACTTATTAATGATTAACTAATGATTAAAGAATGATTAACATAGTAAAAATTGTACTAAGAAACATTAGTATCATAGTTTATGATATAATAAAATGTTTTAAAATTTTAGTATCATAAAGATTATATAGTTTAGAAATAATAGTTATTATTAGTAATGATTAATTATAGATTAATTAATGAATAACATAGTATTAAAAAATGAATACATATAATGATTAGCTAACGATACTTATGAACATATAAAGTAAAATGGTGAAGAACAAACACATTAAATGACACGTGAATGATTTACAACATATAAGAATTTCCTTGACATTTTTCAATATAAATTGGTTTAGATGAGATGATCCTCACTTCAGACGTGAGGTAAAATCTAGCTTATTTTCAATTGGTAGATTGATAAAATTTTCTAAAGGTATGTACTTAACTTTATAATTTTGAAAATCTTTTGACATTTTAATGAAATATAAGATATCATATAAGATATGTTATTAAAAGGTTGAAATATTTTCAAAATTCTAAAGTTAAGTACATAACTTTAGAATATGTTATTAAGATGTCAATAAAAAATAAGTTGGATTTTACCTCATTTGAAGTGAGACTCATCTCATCCAAACCACATTTTATTAAAAATATAAATGAATTTATTGTATGTTACAAAGAACTCATGTGTTATTTAATGTGTTTGTTCTTTTTCATTTCACTTTATATGATCAGATTTATCATTTTATCAATGATAAATAAACTAATTTGATGTTTTCTCTTCTTTTTACCTCAGTTTCCAAAACATTTTGTGACTTATATTCTAATAAAATTTTATATAATGAAACATTACTAGAATATATTAGGGTATAAAAAGGAATCCTAAAATTAAATATTAATAAATATTATATAGTAAACCATCATTATTAATATTTGTTACACTATCATAGTTTTGATCAAAGAAACATTTTTGACGTAGAGAGTCATGTTTGCCTATGTGTACTGCTATGGGGAGGATATTCAAACTGAGCAAGGAGCTTCTTAAAGTACACAACCAATAAAAATAGTTAGTATAGCTGATTGTGTAACCCTAAGTGACATTTAATACAGAATTCTTGGTTACTTAAATCTGGGACCTGATCAACAGATCAAGTCTATGAGTTATAGACATTTGAAACTCCCAACAACAATATGGCATCTAGTTTGTCTATTGGTAGTTGATGCATAGTGGGTCCAGGTAATTAATTTATTTTCTCAATGGTTAGATGCTACCATGATGGATTTTTATGTTGATGTTTCTACAGTACAACAACAATGTCCAGTTATAAGAAGACGTAGACTTACAAGAATGGTTGAAGATAGTCTGCCCCATGAAATTGAGTGTATTCCAAATGATGTAGAAGAGGAAAATCTAGATGGTCTTCCAGATATACATGTCAATCCGAATTCTAATGAGGATTTTTGTAATGATGGAACAGATGTTGAAAATGGTGCTGATGAGGAGGGACCAGTGGAAGTTAGGGAGGAGGTTTTGAGAAATGCATTAATTATACAGCAGCCTCGACCTATAATAAATCATCCACCGCTCTTTCAATATTGTTTATAAGAAATGACATGTATGCCTAAATTCGACGATAATGTTCTAATACTAGAAACTGAGTTTCCCAGAGTTATAATAGATAGGTTTAGTGAGTTGGACAAAACCTTATATGTTGGAAGTAATTTTCCAAGTAAATATGCATTAAAAACCATGCTAAATAGATTTCACATTGAGAGGCTCTACAACTATATAGTTCATGAATGAGTCCATAGTAAATATATCATACGGTGTGAGAAGTATGGGGATGATTGTAGATTTCACTTGAGGGTGCTTCTGGACATTTCATTTGGAGGTTGGAGAATCTTGAGGATTGAGGAAGCTCATACTTGCGTTCAGTCAATCTTGACACTAGATCATACCTCATTGGATGTAGAATTTGTGTCATCAATTATTGTTGAGATGATTAGGACATGCCAAGATGTTCCGATAGCCCTTGTGTATGAGAGGACATAACAGACATTTGGTAATAAGATTTCCTATAATAAGGCATGGATGGAGAAACATAAGGCAATTGTGAAGGTCTATGGTGATTGTGATGACTCATATCGGGTGTTGCCATAATTTCTAGCCATGCTGAGGAATCATAGACAAGTTTTATTCCATCTTGATACAAACAAAAATGTGACTCATGATAACCAACTTGATCCATCTCGTGTTCAATTTCATCGGTTGTTATGGGCATTCCTCCCCTATATCTCCGCATTTTGTTTCAATAGACAATTCATTCATATTGATGGAACATTTCTATATAGAAAATACAAGGTCGTATTGTTGATTTCGGCAACCCAAGATAGAAACCTTTCACCTCTTCCTCTTTCCTTTTCCATTGTAGAGAAAGAAAATTATGAATCTTGAAGTTGGTTTTTTTCATGTATCAGCAACCATTTCACCAACATTTGGTTTGTTTGTTTGATATCTGATCGGCATCGGGTAATTAATGAGGCAATCAATACAGATCCTGATACATAGAGATACCCAAATACACATCATCAATTCTATATTAGACACATTTCTAGTAACATGCATAAATAATTCCATAATGAACTGATAAAGAAGGAAATCACGAGGCTTGGTACGCATTGTATTTGTTATTTTTTTACTATTTCAATGTAAATATAAAATAAAATTATGTGAAATATCATCTATTCTGTGTAGCATATGATCTAAATAAATGGTAGTTTGAAGAATGTCTAGAAAAAATCAGTTAGTATAATTAAGAGGTTTATGATTATATGATGCGGATTACAAAATAAAAATTAACATTGGCATATGACGGGGGGAGAGGTATGGACACATGAACACAAACATTGTGGACTGCCCTAGTTCAGGAGACATTATATCATTGCATGAAGTAATTTTTTGATAGACAAAAACTAGCATCAGACGGAATACAGCAGGGTCTAAGGTACGGAAGAATCTTTCAATGAAAGATATAAAAGAATATTGAAGAAGCTTCTGGTTATCATGTCTACCTTTTTTGATGAGAAGACTCTCGATTTGAAGTTTAAGAGCGTTCAGACCCCATCACAAATAGAATCGGTGAAAAAATGGTGGCATTACTAGAAATGAGGCAATGTCAATATGGAAACTTTCAGGTCTTACGATTTCCATGCACACACGCCATCGCAACATGTGCCTCTGTGAACATATCATGGGAAGCACATGTTGATCCAGTGTACTGGATGGACATCATTGCTAACTATTATACTGCATCATGGATGCTTATTGAGGAGTTTTGTTATTTCCCAATGCTAGAAAGCCAACCGATAGTGATACCTAACATCAATCGGTTGTGTCCCCATGGGTGACCGAAGGCCAGAAGGATACGTAATGAGATGGACTGGCCTCAAGATTGAGGTTAGAGTTTGAGATACACCAAATGTCATCAAGAAGGGAATAACCGGAAAAGATTCCCTAACATTGTTGGGTCGATTTCACACTCTCAGTCACAATGATATATTGTATTCATTGTGAGATTCTCATATTGTAAATTATATGTTGTTATCCATTATTTTTACCTCATATTTCTAAACCCCAAAACCCAAAAGTAGAACACTAAACCCAAAAACATATTCCATATATCGTAATCTCAAAATTCTAAACCCAAAACCTTAAGACCTAAACCCTAACCCTGAAATCATAAACCTAAACCCTAAAATCTTAAAAAATCCAAAAACCTAGACTCAAAAGTCAATATCTGAAACCCTAATATCTAAATCCTAAAACCTAAAAGATGAACCATAAACCCAAAAACATCTTCCCTTTATATAGGTTTTCAAAACATTATGTGAATGATATTCTAATAAACTTTTATATAAAGAAATAATAGTATCATATATTATTATACAAGAAGATGTTATAAAATTTCAGTATAATAATGATTAAATGATTAACCATATTTTTCAATATTAGTTACACTATTAGAATCATGATTAGAAAACATTTTCAACATATAGAGTCAGGTTTTACCTATGTGTACTACTATGGGGAGGTTATACAAACTGATAAAGGAGCTTGTTATAGTACACAACCAACAGTAGAGGTTAGTACAGGTGATTTTGTAACACTAACTGAACTTAAAGAAAGAATTTCTGGTAAATGAACCATGATGTAGGAGGAATAGTGACAAAAACGGTAGTGATGGAATGAGTTTACATCATCACTGGAATTGTTGTTGTTGTTCCTCCTACGTCGTGGTTCATTTCCCACAAATTCTTTCTTGAAGTTCAGTTAGTGTTACAAAATCACCTTTACATATAACAAAATAATCATGAAACATACCATCATGTGTAAATCCATACATAAATTAAAAATCACACCATTTTCTAATAAACATCTATATAATAAAGACAAATTTTTTATATATATAAATATATAAAACCATATCTTACAAAACACCCTTTTCTAGGTAAAAGCATATCTTAACAACACGTTAGTAATAATCTTTGAAAAACATGAATACATGACTCTTTTTTGGGTAAAAATAACATCATAAAACAATTTGAATAAACATTACTTGTCTTGCATTCTACAAGTCATAACATTCTACTGAATATAACGTTATATTTACATTTTACACATACTGTAAGATCTCAGGTAAATAAAGAATATGACATTTTCATATTTATTAATATTTATAAATTAAATATTAATTTTACTTTAAAGGGGATGCTACTTTCGATGCCATACCTGATACGCAACAATGGGTTTCTTTGAAAACTTACGTTGCACACAACGTAGAGTTATACAGAAAAATAAAATAATAAAATAATATTATTTTAAATAGTAGTTAATGCCTAGCTATTGTAATGGAGGGAATGAACTGAACTAACTACAACATATACATGTTTTTTAAATGTTTTTACATTTTTTCAATAAATTTTAGAGGCTTAAAATAAGAAAGAATCCAATTTTAAGCATAAATACTCTAATATTCTTTAAAGGGTTGATTTACCGCCTTTTGATGGAGAACTGTTTTTAAATCTAGTTTTTGTCACTTTTATATGTTATATTTGATAAAATAATATTATTCTTTAGAATCGGGTTATCAAAATTTACTTTGGATGAAATTTTGGTATTTTTCCGATAATGTTCATTTTTTAATGAATAGTGAAAAATACTGTATTTTAATTCAAAACTGCCTTTCAATATAATTTATTTATATGGTTATATTATCTTTTTAATTGGTTTTAAGGTTTAATTAGATTATATTTTTACCATTTAATCCTATTTTGGTCATTGGAAGCAATTTAACTTTGAAATTGTACATAAACAAGTGTTAATCTTTTGATAGATATTATTTCTTAAAAACACACTTTGTTTTGACAGTGGGAATTAATTTTAAATTAATTTATGCCACTTTTGTGTTTTGAATTTGTAAAAATAGATTCCATATTTGGAATCAAGATTTCCAAATTGTGTAAATATAAAACTTTTATTTTTATACATTATGAATATTTACTTCAGTAAATATTTTATTTACCATGGTTAAAGGGTAAATCTAGTAAATAAGGATAAAAAAATAATATTATAATAACACTAAATTACCCTAACATGTGTCATATTCTTATTGGTTGATACATGTCCGATCATGGGCATCCTTGGGTTGATTTTGGGACCCCATGGATCCACTTGGGAGTGATAATGACACTTTGTATTAATTAATTGTAAGCAAAGACAAAGATGACATAAGCAAATATCTTTTAGTAAATCAATTTTTACATGGGGTTATATAAGTTATATCTTAGACTATAAATATTAATTTTAAATATAAAATTATTTCCTACATCGTGGTATTTTTTTATAATTTTTAGACATAAAATAAATAAAATTATTTATGACACAATAATGATGCAATGTTTACCTCATTAATGAATAATTTAAATAAATAAGATTATAAAAATAAAACAATATATCCAAAACCAGTCCAATTATTATTGGATGATTTTATTTCTAACATGATTCATCTTATATTCTACTTTAATGAGTTTTGAACCTTTAAAAACTGAAAATAATTATATTATAAAATAATATTTTCAAACTTTCATAAAGAGACCCTCCTCCCCCTTATAAAAATCTATAACCTATAACCCATTACTCACACCTCTCAATCCCCTTGACTCATCCAAAATCTACCTAAACAAGATACCTACATCCCTCTCTTCCTCCTATAAGCCTTATCTTAGTCATAAGGTACTTCAAGTAAACCTTTTGGTTCAAACCAAAGGAAGATACCCGATTTAAAGGTAATGTCTTCTATTAAGTTCTTTTCTTTTATTTTAATTATCCAACCCCCTAAACTCTTTTTAATCCTTTATTTTATAAAAACACCAGTATCCTCAATATACTTGGTTATTGTTATGAGAATTATTCCAGCTAAAATTTCACACACCTCCATCTAATGGATACGAACATATTGTTTCTGTGGACGGTGAACTACCACCCCACGAAACAATGATTATTAAAATATCTCCAACTGCCTCTCATGGTGGTCATTATGATGGAACTATATTTATATATGATATATATTATGTATATGTTTTCTCTATGCTTGTGTATTTTTTATTTATATCATACCTTTATGGTTTCTATAATAGGTAAATATGATAATTTCATTTAAGGAAGTGCGGACTACCACCCCCTCAAAGTGATATGACTCATTCATACCATACATGGAACGTATAAAATATGGGGTTAATGAACTTAAGTAATGTATATAAAATATTATATTATACTATAATAATAATATACCTATGTATCATTTGGTTTTTATTCCTTTTAAAATGAAAAAAATGAAATGGAAGTGGCGTGCATGTGTAGTACGGCTTACCATCTCCATGAATGGTGCATTTCATTTTCATATATACAAATAATATGGACTATTATAAATACATATATACTGTATATATATGATATATATGATATATAAATCATTCATATCATTATAAGGATAATGGAATTTTTACCACATGGACAATTTATAATTATAACAAGTTCATTTTTAACTCAAGTTCCGAATATCGACAAAATGTCCGATATGAACTAAAATAATTAACTAATTGTTATAGAAATGTAATAAGTTATATAAAAGGAATAATAAAATTTAAAAAGGTTCTTAATAAAGTATAAATTAACTTAAGTTTATTATTCAGGAAATTAAAGAATGAACGGGTCAAGTCGGACACGAGGTAAAGGACTTCATCTCAATCTCCTTTCATTGAGGCATGTTTTGATAATATAAACCTCCTTATTTTATACATTATATAATAAAACCTTTTGAATTTTAATTTCATTCAAGGGAATATTTTTTCTACGAAGCGTTTTACTAAATGACAAAAGGAATGTTTTTATTGTTTGCGGCGACAATGACCTCTCCACCGCCGTAATCGTCAGATGGCTTCCTCTATAAGCCTTAATGTTTTTAAAATGAAAAAGAAACCCCTTATTCTGTTTTTGGGTGTTTTGGTATTAAAAATGGTTTTTGAAATTGATTTATTATTTCAATATCTTGAAATGATTTATTTTGATTGAAAATAAAATGTTATTAGTGAAATATTTATATTTTCAATATTTTATGTGTTGTGATTTTATAATGGTACTTGGACATTTGATGGGTGGGTACGTGATAAACCAAATGATGGGTGGTGTCATGATAAACTAGGATGGGTGGTTACATTATAACCTCCAATGCATTGGGTATGGAAGTCGGTCGTATGGCTATTCCATTTAGTGATATGTGTGGAAGTCTACCTGTATGGTTATTCCATTTAAGTATGTTTATGTCCCAAGTTACCTTTATATGTTATGTGTTCTTTCTATGGGTTTTATGGAAATATTTTGGTTAAAAAAGTGTAAGAAATTATATTTTATTTAGTAATGAATTTTTACTACTTCATAAAGTTGAAAAGTATTACTTATTATAAAGTATTCATGGTTTACTTGTTGTTTTGAAAAACTAACAGTTTTCCTTCTTTGTGTATCCCTTACTGAGCTTTTTATACTCATCCCAAGTTTTTTTGAAATGTTCTTCATAGGACTTAAAGATGAATAGGGTCAAGGATCGGATCAAGGAAAAGTCATGATGTCTAAAATATGGAACTAGACATGACTCTCTCTTTTTCAAGAGTTTTTATTTTCTAAAAAAAATGGATACTGAGTTGAAGTGCCTACATGTAATATTCAAATTTCTATATATATGTTATGTACTAATTCTCTAAATATCTAAACCTGAAAAGATTCTCAATGTGAATTATTCATTTAATTCAAGATTATGTAATGTTTTAAGGTCGGGTCCTTATAGTTGGTATCAGAGGTCGGTTTAGACAACTTTAGGAGTTAGAATATTGTTAAAATTAATGTCCATAAATTAATTTATGGTAAGATTGAAATGATATAGCATTTATAGATTACCATGTTGCTTATCCTAAGATATTTCTGTGTTCAAAATTTTTTTCCGTAGAGGAAACAAGGCAGTTATATTTGGAAGGCATACCGAGGAGAATAACCTTCCAAATCAGCAACCTGAGATGGTTGGAATCAGAACTAAACAGTTTGTTGTAGTGATGGAATAGTTGAATTAGGATATAAATGGTGGTGATATCCATGCATGAGATCATCCAGATCAACCATAGAGGAACATGTCAGTAGTGGAGAAATTTATGAGGCAATGCCTCCCATCATTCGAAGGATCATCTGACCATGTGCTAGCTAAAGGGTGGATTAAAGAACCAAAGAATATTTTCAATGTCATGGCGTGTTCAGAACATCAAATGGTTAGTCTCATTGTTTACTGTTTTGAAGGTGAAGCTGGTCAGTGGTGGTTGATGGTGAAAAATATCAGGGATAGTGAGGATATTGATGCTCTTGATTGAGATGAATTCAAAGGTATGTTTCTTGAGAAATATTTTCCTAAGGTGGTTTGACTTAGGATGGAAAAAAAATTCTTGGAATTTAGGTAGTAGGATGACTTAGTGGAAAATTACGAACAAAATTTCACTCGACTAGAAAGGTATGCTCTAAATTTCATCTGAGATCTTGATAGTAAGATAAATCTATTTTACTTAGTACTGAAGCCTCCATATCGAAGAGCATTAACCTATCATGAATTCAAAATCTATGAGAAACATTTCAGATGTTCCAAGAAGGTAGAAATGGAGTTTTATGATGATCAGGTGCTCCAAGAGAGCAAAAAAAAGAAGAGGTCCAGTTGGCAGGCAAAGGGAAATAATTCATCAAATAATCCTCAAGGTAAGAAAATTAAATTTCCATGATGTGAGAAGTATGGTAAAAAGCATCCTGGAGAATGTTTGTCAAGATCTGGAAAGTGTTCCTGGTGTGGTAAGTCTGGTCATATTGCTCGTAACTATAAGGAAGATGATCAAGCTAGCAATGAAAAGCCAGCGATAAGATGTTTTAACTGCAATGAAATGGGTCATTATGCAAATGAGTGTCTAGAAAAGAACTCAACTGAGGGAAAGTATCCAGACTACAAGCAGAAAGAGGTGGTGAAATCCTTTGCAACTACTTCAGCAGATTTTGGACCATCAAATGAAGTATTTTTAGCTCCAGGGAGCTCAGTATTTTTCGAATATTGACTTGAGGTCGAGGTACCATCAGTTGAAAGTAAAGGAAGAAGACATTCTGAAGACCGCATTTCATACTAGATATGGCCATTATGAATTTGTGGTTATGCCTTTTGGATTAACCAATGTATATGTTGTTTTCATGGATCTTATGAATAGAATTTTCTTTGAGTTCTTGGATAAGTTTTTGGTTGTGTTCATTAATGATATTTTGGTTTATTCTAAAAGTAAAGAGGAGAATGAAAGTCGTTTAAGGGTTGTCTTTCAAACCTTAAAAGAAAAGAAACTGTATGGTAAATGAAACAAGTGTGAGTTTTGGTTACAAAAAATTTCATTACTTGGTCACATTATTTCAAAAAATGGCATAACTGTTGATCCTACTAAAACAAAAGTTTTTGAAGAATGGCCAAGACCCACAAATATAACTGATATTTGTAGTTCTCTTGGTTTGGTATGTTATTACCAAAGGTTTTTTGAAAATTTTCACGATTATCTATCCCAATGACTAAGTTAACTCGAAAAGGTGTTAAGTTCATTTGGAAAAAAGAATGTGATGATTATTTTCCGGAATTGAAAAGAATATTGGTGAATGATCCAGTTTTGGAACTACCATCCAGAGATAGTGAGTTTATTATCTATAGTGATACTTAATTGAAAGGACTTGGTTGTGTCCTTATGCATAATGATCAGGTAATTTCTTATGCTTCACATCAGTTGAAACCTCATGAGTTAAATTACCCTACACATGATTTGGAACTAGCTGCTGTTGTTTTTGCTTTAAAAATTTGGAGGCATCATTTGTATGGAGTAAAATGTGAAATATACACTGACCACAAAAGTTTTAATTATATATTCACTCATAAAGAATTGAACATGAGATAGAGGAGATGGCTATAAATAATCAAGGATTATGATTGCATGATTCATTACCATCCAGGAAAGGAAAATAAATTGGTTGATGATTTGAGTCTAAAGAGTAATGCTACATTAACCATGTTACATTTGGAATAAGATCCTTTGATTAAAGACTTGATGAAATTTGGCATAGAAGTTGTTGGTGTAGGAAATTTTCTAGTTTTGTTTCAGGTGTTAGTGAAATTATCTCTATCTGACAGAATTAGGAAAGCACAGAAGGAATACAATGGGATATATAAAAAGGTAATGTTGGTTCAGAAGGGTAAGTTTCCTGATTTTAACATTGATAATGGTTGTATTTTGAGATTTGGGAAGAGATTATGTGTTCCTTGTGATTCATAGTTGAAGAATGAGTTGTTATGTAAAGCTCATAGTTATCTATTTTCAGTTCATCCTTATAGTACTAAGATGTACAGAGATCTTTGAGAGTATTACTGGTGGGATGGAATGAAAAGAGATATTGCTGACTTTACTGTGAAGTGTTTGACTTGTCAGCAGGTTAAAGCAGAGTGGCAGTTACCAAAAGGGATGCTTCAGTCTTTATTGGTGCCAGAGTAGAAATGAGAAAATATATCCATGGACTTCGTTGTGGGATTACCAAAGACATCTCAAGGTAATAATGCAATATGGGTTATTGTTAATTGATTGACTAATTCTGTGTATTACCTTCTTATTCAAGATACTTTGTCTCCAGATCAACTTTCTCGGTTGTATGTTAAAGGGATAGTGAGGTTGCATGGATCTTCCCTATCCATTGTATATTATCTTGATCTCAGGTTTACTTCTAACTTTTGTAAAGACCTTCAAAGGTAATTGGGTACTGAATTAAATTTTAGTATAGCTTTTCATCCTCAATCAGATAGGCATTCATAATGAACAATTCAGACATTGGAAGATATGTTACGTGCTTGTTCAATGGATTACCAAGGAAGTTGGGACCAACATCTTTCTTTGGTTGAATTTTCTTATAATAACAGTTTTTATTCTAGTATACATATGGACCCATTTGAGGCATTATATGAGAAGCAGTGTTGAACTCCAGCTTTTTGGGATGAAGTAGGTCAAACAAAGTTGATGGGACCAGAATTGGTAGATGAGATGGAAAAAAATTTAGTTGATTCAGAAGCACATGAGAACAGCTTAGAGTAGGCAGAAAAGTTATGTGGATAACCGGAGTAAGGATCTCTCTTTTGAGGTAGGTGATCATGTCTTTCTCAAAGTTTCTCTATGGAAAAGTGTGATGCATTTTGGTAAGAAAGGAAAGTTGAGTCTGAGGTTCATTGGACCCTATAAAATCCTAGAGAAAGTTGGATCAGTTGTGTACAGAGTGACTTTACCTCCAATTTTATCCCAGGTACACAATTTTTTTCATGTTTCAATGTTGAGAAAGTGTATACCAGATCCATATCATGTTTTGAGTCCATAGGTAGTTCAGTTGGAAGAGAATCTCTCTTATGAGGAACAACCAGTCCAGATTCTTGATCGAAGAGAGCAAGTGTTATGGAATAAGGTAATTCATCAGGTAAAGGTTTTTTTGAAAAACCATATGGTTGAAGAGGCGATGTGGGAATATGAAAATTCTATGAGGGATAAATACCCCCATTTATTTGATAAGTGAATAAAATTATGGGGACATAATTCCCAAAAGGGGGGAAGGATGTAACATCTCAAGTAAATAAAGAATATGACATTTTCATATTTATTAATATTTTTGAATTAAATATTAATTTTACTTTAAAGGGGGTGCTATGTTATATGGAATACCTAATATGAAACAACGGGTTTCTTTTAAATCTTACCTTGCACACAATGTGGAGTTATATCGAAAAATAAAATAATAAAATAATATTATTTTAAATGGTAGTTAATGACTAATAGTTGCAATGGAGTGAATTAACAGAACTAACTATAATATGATTATACATGTTTATTAAATGTTTTTACATTTATCCAATAAATTATAGAGGCTTAAAATAAGAAGGAATTCAATTTTAAGCCTAAATACTCTAATATTATTTAAAGGGTAGATTTACCACCTTTTGATGGAAAACTGTTTTTAAATCTAGTTTTTTCACTTTTATATGTTCTATTTGACAAAATAATATTCTTCTTTAGAATCGGGATATAAAAATTTACTTTGGATGAAATTTTGGTTTTTTTCTCATAATGTTCATTTTTAATGAATAGTGAAAAATACTGTATTTTAATTCAAAATTGCCTTTTAATCTAATTTATTTATATGGTTAGATTATTTTTTTAATTAGTTTTAAAGTTTAATTAGATTATATTTTTACCATTTAATCTAATGTTGGTCATTGGAAGTAATTTCACTTTGAAATTGGACATTAAAAAGTGTCAATATTTTGATAGTTATTATTTCTTAAAAACACACTTTTTATTTTAACAGTGGGAATTAATTTTAAATTAATTTCTACCACTTCTGTGTTTTGAATTTCAAAAAATGGATTTAATATTTGGAATCAAGAGTTCAAATTCGTGTAAATATGTAACTTTTATTTTTAGACATAATGAATATTTACTTCAGTAAATATTTTATTTACAATGGTTAAAGGGTAAATCTGGTAAATAAGGGTAAACAAATAATATTATAATAATATTAAATTACCCTAACATGTGTACTATTCCTATTTGTTGATACATGTCCAACCATGGGTATCCTTGGGTCGATTTTTGGACCCCATGGAGCCACTTGGGAGTGATAATGACATTATATTAATTAATTTTAAGTAAAGAAGAAGATGACTTAAACATATATATTTTAGTAAATCAATTTTAACATGGGGTTATATAAGTTATCTCTTAGACTATAAATATTCATTTGAAATATAAAAATATTTCCTAAATCATGGTTTTTTTTATAATTTTCAGACATCAAATAAATAAAATTATTTATGACACAATAATGATGCAGTGTTTACCTCATTAATGAATGATTTAAATAAATAATATTATAAAAATGAAAACAATATCCAAAACCTATCATGTTGGTTGGAGTGGATACTCAAGGGGGGGTGAATTGAGTTCCAATTAAAATTTCAGTTAAATAATATTGTCTATTAAAATCCCCCAATTTATAAAGAAAGTTAAACTGTAGTGAATTTATACAGATTGTAAATGTTCACTTATCTTATCAAAGATTGATTAGGTCTCAGTTAGTTTAACCACAAGATTAAACAAACTTTTGAAACTAACTTACTAATTTACAATAAGTTTAAAGACTTTCTAATTTAACTATCAAAGAAACTTTAAAAGGTTTTGTATTTCAAAGTAACAACATCGGAATGTAAAAAATATATGTAGTATACTTTAAACTTAATCTAAATATGCATAGAAGATATAACAAGAGGTTCAGTCTCAATCCGAAACTTAGTCCTCTCAAATTTATATAAATTTGATCCACACCCTGGATCGGGGTTAACAACAGTTTACAAAACTGTCCAGGACACGCAGGGACCTCTACCACAGTTCTTCGTGGGAAACAAAACAAAGACCAAGCCACACAAGGACCTCTTCCACAGTTGTCGTGGGTAAACAAGAGTAAAGAGTTTTGGAGTGAGGATTTTGATATCCTCCAGTTTAGTGCAAGAGACAGTCTATGTGTAATATATACAGAGTACACCACACTATTCAAAAGTAAATAAACATATCACTTAGAGAGAACAGATAATATTTTAGAAAGCTCTAGTGATTAGCAATGCAGCTCTGGACTCGTTGGATTTAGCAGAAAAGCTTCTGAGTCCTTCTCTAGTTTTTCTGTTGAAAAACAGAGTGTCGTAGTCTAGCTTGTGTTCTACAAGAGTGAATATGTTCTCTTGACTTCAGTTCCTCCAGTAAAGTAGGATTGCATGTGTTGGAACTTCTTTGAGGATCGTTCAATGTCTTCTTCACAATTGTGCTCAGGATTGTTCTTTTGTTCAGTACAGAGCACTTCGTGTTTTTTTATAGAATGTATGTCGAGGTGACTTATTCTTGTAGCTAAGACTTATTTTTATTTCAAGAGCATGGACAATAAGAATGAATCCCTTTCCATAAGTATGAGGTATGGTTTCCTGACATGCCAAAAACTATCATTAAATAACATTAATTTCATTAAAAAAATCAAATATGACTGTTATCATTATTTAATCAATATTGAAAAAAAGTTAAGAAACGGTGTCACATTGATTATGTAAACAGTGTCTTCTTCATGGTATGGTCTTCATGGTATGTGGTTCACGGTGTCTCCATGTCACGGTGTCTAGCTCACGATGTATGGGTCACGGTGTGTCCTTCACAGTGTCTGGTTCACGGTGTGTCCTTCACGGTGTCTAGGTCACTGTGTGTCCTTCACGATGTCTGGGTCACGGTGTGTCCTTCACGGTGTTTGGGTCACGATGTGTCCATACTTAGACAAATATATGTATTTAGACTTAAACAGTAATCTGCAGAATATGGATTAATCTTAATTATTAGAGAGTAAGAGAAGTTAAAACATCAATATAAAGGCTTGATAATATAAGTGAGATTTGTGATCATGCATAAGACTTGTAAATAATAAAGAGAGTAATTAACATAAATAAGATTTGCTATCATTAAAACATTATGTGTAGTTTTTATTGAAATGTGAGATCATTAGCAAGATGTTCAATTAATATTGAGATTAATTAACAGTAATATGATTTGTGATCATTAAAACATGATTAATACATGAGGAGTCCAACAATCTCCCCCTTTTTGATGATCACAAATCATGTATAGAAAGAATATAAATGAAATGAAACATTAAAGAAACTATCATATTTGAATAACAATATTAGAGAATAATAGATTCGATAATAACATATCTCATTATAGTACTAATACTTGTACTTTTACTTCGATTGTTTCTCTCCCTTTTGGGATTATCAAAAAGTAGAGAAAGTGAAGTGAAGCACTGCATTTTTCATTAAAAAGTTTCAGAATAAAACATACAGGATAAATACAAATAGTAAACAACAAAAGACATCCCATAAAAAAGAAAAAAATCCCTGGAGTCTTCATAGATCAACCTTTTCCTTGCCTTTATCAGCAGAAAGAGTTGGGGCTGATGTAGAAGAAGGCATAGATGTGGTAGACAAAGAGGGTAAAGGTAGACCTTCAAAAACAGATGGAGCCAAAGTAGGAGCAGTAGAAGATCTAGGCTGTGTTTGGTCAAGAATGACTGGCTGGATCTGAGAAAGAACTTGAATGACTGACATGGCAGTTGAGGCTAAGGTAGGTAGACTAGGTCTAAGGGGTGCAGCAGCTGGAGCAACAATAGCAGTACTCTGCACATGAAGATATGGCTTTAAAATATTGATGAAATCAGTAATGATTTATCCACCATATTTCATAGCTTTTTCAAAATCGTCCTTATTATCCATGAATTTGTCCAACAATCTGGTGAACTCTGTAAGCTTCTGAACTTGAGCTTTAAAATCTTGAGTTACAGGAGGGATTTTCAGGTTTTCCACAAGATACTTAAAGTGATTTTTCATGTCACTTTTGGAGAAAATCCGGTTGAGATAGACATCAATATTCTTAGTGATCTCTTATTGAGCATCATTGGCTATCTTAGAATGAATTCTGACTAAGTCCAATGCTCGATCACTGTTCTTAACCACTTCTGACAAAGAAGACAGATCCAAGCCATTGAGGTCATTCTGAAGTTCTTACTTGATTATGGATCTTGGCAGAGAATCATCCAAAGAAGGAGAAGAAGGTTGACCAGAAGCAGGAGAAGCCTTTATAGCTATGGATAGAACTTTGAGCTGTTTCAAAACTTTTTGCAGGCACCCAGTGTACTCATTAGTGATCTTATTTATATTTTCCACAAGCTCCCTCATGTGTTACAGTATTTTTGTGTGTCTTGTTCCAATATTCTCATCAAAAGACAGTAGATATGGATGCACTTGAGACACAATCTCTCTATTAAGGGTGGAATCAGTTGGTTTAGGAGAATTAGCAATAGGTGCAGAGGTAGAAACAGGAGAAGGCACAAGCTCTGCTCTTAAAGACAGTTCTGATTGCAGGTTTTCCCCCAAACCTTTCAAATTTGCAACATCAGCACTAAGCAACCTATTTTAAACTCTAAATTCTTGAATCTCACGGATCATCCTCGGTTGAATATGCAAAATAATATAATCCAGCAGAATTGAGGCATCTTCTTGACTTAACTAAGTCATAGGACGAGGTTGAGTGGATAAAATCTTCTCAACACCATCCAAGATAGTCTCTCCAAAGACTTTAAAATCATCCTTAGTTACAAAAGAGTGTTTCTTGGGTAAGAGTATAGGTAAAGGTAGTGGAACAGGTTCTGGTTTCGGTTCAGAGTCATCTTCAGACTCAGATTCTGATTCTGATTGAGGCTCTGGTTCTGGTTCTGGTTCTGGATGAGCTACAGACTTCAATTGAAACAAATAACAAAGATCTATACCAGTTATAGTCACTTTCTATGACTCACTCACATCATAAAAACTTGTAAATTCATATCGATTGAACACAGAATATGTGACAGTAGGTTGAGAAGCTTCAGCAGATCCAACTTTTATAATCTCAAGGTTTTGATATTTCTCCCCCTCAAAATGTGCTTCCATTTCAGATTCTTGAGGCTCAGGAATTTGGTCATGATCCACGGGATCATCTCTAATTTCTTCAGCAAACTCTTGCCTTGCCAGCTGAAAGGCAATTTCCATCCTCTCTTCAGCAGAGGGTATGTACTAGGAACCGATTATTCCACTGGTTGTGCTTCCAGTCTTGATTCTTTTTCAATAGGGAGATCATGTTCAATAGGATCTGTCTCCACCATTTCTTGCTGCTCTAAATCAGGAAAAACCAATTTTCTTGCAGCCGTAGGATGAGTTTCTGGATTGACATCCTCACTAGAAGCAGGAGATTCTTCTTCTCTAAAACCAACAGCAACTTATTCTCTTAAATTCATTTCAACAGGAACATCAACAGGGACAGCAGTCCTTTCTTTATCAACAGGAGCTGCTTCCTCTTGAGGTATTTCAGCCTCTTCTCTAGGTAGTACTTCAGCTACCACTTCCTCTTCTTCTTCTTCTTCTTCTGAATACTCAGCCACTTCATCTGGTTCCAAACCAGGATCATCTAGGTTCTTAGGTCTTCTTGTATAATCAACAGGATTGAACTTCTTATAAAATTTATCATTATCCTCAACCCACTACTTCTTCTAGGGGTTCCAACTAATCTTCATCCTTCTGATGATAGGCTTTGATAAGCAGAAATCAAAGTCCTCTAGCTTTTCTTCATTCGTTCCAACCATTCCTTTGGCAACTAGCATGGATGAAATCATCCTTGAATAAAACAAGGAGGTGGATTTGGAAGTGACTTTAATCAGCTCACATATAAGGTTAATAACATACTTGTATAGGTTGATCTTATAGCCATTCTTCAATAGGTGAATCAGGAACACATCCTGATACTTCATCACAGCAAAATCTATTTTTCTCGAGCTAATCAAGTTCTGAACAAACTTGAATAGCAGTCTTGTCTTCCCATCTAATTCAGTAGCTATGGCCCTTCGCTTGGTGCCATTTCCAGTCAGGATTTCCAAAGCATTCTCCAGGTCAAAGATGTCGGTTGTTGGAGGAGGGTCTCTCTAGTAATCCTCACAAACTCCTTCATGTGGAATCCTTAGGCATTCAGCCCACAGCCTCGAAGAGAAAGAACACTTCTGACCATTGATCTAGCTGGTCACCATAAAGCTTTCTCCAAAATCAAAGGAAAATGTCACATATTGGTAGAATTGAGATACCAATCTCGGGTAAATCAGTCTATCTTTTCTAGATAACCATTCAAACCATCCTTGTTCTCTTAAGATTTTCAGGATTAAAGACTTACTAGATAGTAGCCACTCAGGGCAAACCACTTTTTCAGGAACTACAGTACGGTTAACAAGGTTTGGGTTCAGGGGTCATTCAGGTGCTATCCTCGGTATCCTCTTCTGTTTCTTAGAGCGGCGCTTCTCAGACGAGGGTGAAGACAGACGCTTTATCCTAGGCATCCACTGAAGGTTCAGGTGAGACAGGAGAAGGTTTTCAAGGAAAAGAGGGTTTGAGAGAGAGCAGGAGAGAGTTCGGGTGAGAGATCGAGTGAAAGATATAGTGAAAGATTTATGTTTTATCATTTGGGAATGTCAAATGTCATAAAAACAAAAATGAGGGAAATCAAATAGCAGTGAAATAAAAATTACCACGATACGGGTTAAAATAAGAGTATAAATAATCTTCACGGTGAGACCGTGAGTAGGCATTACGGTTTGATGAAAAACAGACATCACGGTGAGACAGTTCGTGATTGTTACGGTGAGATAGTGACCATTCTGTGCAGTCATGGTGAGACAGTGAGTTGATAGACCGTGAGCACAATGTCTTAACGATGATACCGTAAGCATGAAATAGTAACTGTAAAAGAGTGAGCATGAAACCGTAAAGTAAAATACAGTAAAGTATTAAACATTAAGATTAGTAAGATATCTATTTATGATTAATCATACCAAGATCATGTATGATGTAGTATAATCTTTCAAAATTTAATGGTTTAGTGAATATATCAGCAAGTTGATATTTAGTACCAATGAATTCCAAAGTGATATCACCTTTTTGATAATAATCCCTCAAAAAGTGATGTCTTACATCAATATGTTTTGTCCTAGAATGTGAAACAGGATTCTTATAAATGTTGATAGCACTTGTGTTATCACAATTTATTGGGACATGTCTGAATTGATATCCATAGTCTAGTAATGTGTGTTTCATCCACAAAATTTGTTCACAACAACTTCCAGTAGCTATGTATTCAGATTCTGCAGTAGATAATGCAACAGAATTTTGTTTCTTACTACACCATGATACTAGTGACTTGCCTAAAAGGTGAAATGTTCTAGAGGTGCTTTTTCTATCTAACTTACATCTATAAAAATCAGAATCAGAATAACTAACTAGTTAAAATGATTTTCCTTTTGGATAGAACATTCCTAAATTGGGAGTATGCTTGAGGTATTTGAAAATTCTTTTTACATCATTTAAATGTGACTCCTTAGGGTTTGCTTGAAAAAAAGCACACATACATACACTAAACATAATATCAGGACAACTAGCAGTCAAGTAGAGTAGGCTTCCAATCATTCCTCTATAAGTGGTTTGATCAACAGATTTACCATCTTCATTAAGATACAACTTACAGGTGGTACTCATGGAAGTGTCACTACTTTTTTGTGTTGTCTAATCCAAAACATTTTATAAGTTCTCTAGTATATTTACTTTGAGTTAAAATAATTCCATCATCATTTTGAAAGATTTGAAATCAAAGAAAGAATTTTAGTTCACCCATTAAACTCATCTCAAATTCATTTTGCATCATTTTAGAAAAATCAGTACATAGGAAATTTATTGAAGATCCAAAAATAATATCATCTACATAGATTGCACAACTAAAACATCTTTAGAAATTCGTTTTATAAAAAGAGTAGGATCAACTATTCCTTTTGTAAAACCTTTGGAAATTAGAAAAGTACTTAATTTGTCATACAAAGATCTTGGATCTTGTTTTAAACCATATAAAGCTTTTGATAATTTGAAAATATGATTTGGAAAATGAGGATTTGAAAATCCAGGTGGTTGTTCAACAAAAACATCCTTAGCAATATATCCATTTAAGAATGCACTCTTGACATCCATTTGATATAGTTTGAAATTTAGATGTTCTGCATAAGCAAGTAAAATCCTAATGGATTCTAATCTGGCTACAGGAGCAAAAGTCTCCTCATAGTCAATTCCTTCCTCTTGACTATAGCCTTGTGCAACTAATCTAGCCTTGTTTCTAACTATATTTCCAGATTCATCTACTTTATTTCTAAACACCCATTTAGTGCCTATGTTAAAGGTGTCTTAGGTCTTTCTACTAGTTTCCAAACTTTATTTCTTTCAAACTGATTGAGTTCTTCTTGCATAGCAATTACCCAAAATTCATCATTAATAGCATCATCAATTTTTTTGGGTTCAAGTTGTGACAAGAAGGCTTGATGTTCAACCTGATTTCTAAGAGAAGCTCTAGTCTGTGTCCCTCTATACAGATTTCCTCCAATAGCATCTAAAGGATGATTATTTAGAATTATAGTTGATCTAATAAAGGTAGGACTAGAAATTTCAGGTTCATCTATAGGTTCGAGTTCATTAGGAGCAGATTCTGAAATATTTTTAGAACTGGTTGTCTTTATAGCAGGTTCTTTAGATTTATCATTAAGGTCCAGAACACCCAAATCTTCTTCAAGATTTTCAAGAGAGGTTTTAGGCTCATGTGGATCAGTTTCATCAAAATTGATGTGAACAAATTCTTCCACACACTTGGTTTTCTTATTGAAGACTCTATAGTCTTTTCTGGTTATAGAATATCCTAAAAAGATTCCTTCATAACTTTTGGAAGCAAACTTGACCAGATTATCCTTTGTATTGAGAATAAATACTTTACATCCAAAGACTCTAAAGTAACTAACTTTAGGATTTCTATTGTTCCAAAGTTCATAAGGGGTATTTTTGAGAACAGGTCTGACTAAGACTCTATTTATGATATAACAAGCTGTATTTACAGCTTCAGCCCAAAAGTAAATAGGCAGGTCATATTCATTAAGCATAGTTTTAGAAATTTCTTGCAGGGTTTTATTTCTTCTTTCTACTACACCATTCTGCTAAGGTGTCCTAGGAGCAGAAAAGTTATGACTATAGCCATTGTGTGAGCAATAAGATTCAAAGTCTTGATTTTCAAACTCACGACCATGATCACTTCTTAGAGTTTTAATCTTTAGTACACTAAGATTTTCTATAGATTTGGATTATTTAACAAAATAAAAACAAGCTTCACTTTTGTGAGCTAATAAGTATACCCAAGTATATCTAGAAAAGTCTTCTACTAAGACATATACATAGTGCTTCCCATTTAATCTAGGAACTCTAGATGGTCCAAACAAATCCATGTGAACCAACTCGATAGGTTGAGAAGTTGATACTTCTTTCTTTTATTTGAAATAGATTTTGTGTTTCTTTCCCTTTTGACAGGGATTACACACTTTGTCATTTGGAAACTCAAGTTTGGGTAAGTCTCTAACTAAGTTCTTCCTAGTCATTTTTCTAAGTGAGTTTATATTGCAGTGTCTTAATATTCTATGCCATAACCAAGACTCTTTATGAAAAGCATTTAAACAAGTAACATTTTGTTTAGCTAAAGAATACAGATCAACAGCATAAATGTTCTCATTTCTCAAAGCAGAAAATACTAAAACATTTTTAGAATTAAAAACATTACAGGAATCATTTTCAAACTTGACATTAAAACCATTATCACACAATTGGGAAATACTTAACATATTATATTTAAGTCCATCAACAAATAAAACTTTAGAAATTAAAACTGAGTCGGTGTTACCAATTTGGCCTAGGCCGATGATCTTTCCTTTAGAATTATCACCAAAGGTGACATAGACTCCATAAACTGTTATTAAACTCTTAAAGAATGAGTAATACCGAGACATATGTCTTGAACATCCACTATCCAAATACCATGTATTCTTGTGGGAACTCTTGAAGCAAGTTTCCTACAAAACAGTTTTAGATAGAATATGATTTTGGTACCCAGATCTTCTTGGGTCCAGACAGGTTAGAAATCAATGATTTTGGTACCCAAATTTGTCTTATGGGTCTCATATAATTTATAGAATAAAAATATTTTGAGAGATAAAATCTATTTGATTTATAACTATGTGAATAACTAGTTGAAGAATATGAATGTCCAGAACTAGAACTAGCAGTATTCTGTCCAAATTTAGAAATAAATCTATTCTTAGTAATCTGTCTCTGTCCAGGTTTGTAGCCTATTCCAGTAGTGTATTTAGGTGCAACTTATTTTCCTAGCATTTGAGTTAGAGTGTTCTTTCCATTTGTGAACTTCTTTAAGTCCTTTCTAAGTTGTTCATTTGACATTTTTAGTTCATTGTTTTCCTTTAACAGTTGAGAAATTTTCTCCTTTTCAATAGTAAGTTCAGTTTTAACAGTTGTAGTGAGAGCATGTTGTTTCTTTAATGATTTGTATTTATCCTTAAGTTAATTGCATGTCTCTTCCAGTATATTACAATATTCAAATAATTACTCACTAGTCATGTTGTCAGAATTTGAATCAAATTCAGTTCCAGAATAATAGGAATTTAAAGCAGGATTATCTAAGGTTACCTCAGATGTGTTTATCATGAAACACATGTTGGCACAATTCTTTTCAGAATCAGACATTTCAGATTCACTTGTACTGTCTTTAGAAACACTCCAGGTAGCCTTCATAGATTTCTTGTACTTATTATCCTTGTAATCATATTTATTCTTGAATTTTAGCTTTGGGCAGTCTTCTTTAATGTGTCATTTTCTTTTGCACTCGTAGAAAACAACTTCATCACTTTTATCTGCCTTTTTATAGTCCTTCTTCCAATGTCCCTTATTGTCATACTTTCCCTTGTAATTTTATTTTCTGAAGAATTTCTTTTTCCTATAAAATTTCTTAAACCTTCTGGCTATTTGAGCCATTTCAACATCACTATCAGAGTCTGAACTTTCACTTGTTGAATTGTCTGTTTGTATTTGAGTTTTTTATTTGTCCTTGTTCTTTGAAGCAGTAGTTTTGAAATCCACTTATTTCCTTTTTGGTTCATCATATTCCTCTTTATTCACCTTGAGTTCTTCCTCATACATCATAAGCTTACCAATCAGCTCTTTCACAGGTAGAGCTCCATTGTCACATGACTCTCTGATTGAAACATATGTGCCTCTCCATCGGTCTGGTAGACACCTCAATATCTTCATAATTTGTTCCTTTGCTGGAACAGCCTTTCCAAGTGAACTCATTGTATTGACTATCTCATTGAACCTGAGATACATATCAGAAATAGGTTCATCAGTCTTCATTTTAAAATTGTCATATTTAATAGTATATGTATTCAATATCATTTCTTTAACATTGGTTGTTCCCTCATGAGAAACACCTAAAGTATCCCAAATTTCATAAGTAGTTTTGCAAGCAAATATTCTATTAAATTCCTCATCTCCTAATGAACAATACAAATCATTCATAGCTTTACATTTATTATTGTAATCGGTCTTTGTAAGTTCATCCCAAGTTGTTCTTTCAGTTTCTGTAATTTTATATTGTGATTTTATAGCAGTCCAGATATCAAAACCCATACTCTCTAAATAAATTTTCATTTTAAGCTTCCATTGGTCATAGTTTGTACCATTAAAGAAAGGTGACCTGTTAGTAGCAGCACCCTCTAGTCTATTGTCCATAGCTAGATTTTAGAAAATAGTTTTAAAGAGATAAAATTTAGAACTGACAAAAATTTAAGATCTTTAAATATGAAACTAAAATCACAGTTGAAAAACAGAGTATTTCAAAAAATCCCTTAACAAAAACAACCTCTGATACCAAATGTTGGTCAGAGTGGATACTCAAGGGGGGGTTAATTGAGTTCCAATTAAAATTTCTGTTAAATAATATTGTCTATTAAAATCCCCCAATTTATAAAGCATGTTAAACTGTAGTGAATTTATACAGATTGTAAATGTTCACTTAGCTTCTCAAAGATTGATTAGGTCTCAGTTAGTTTAACCACAAGATTAAACTAATTTTTGAAACTAACTTACTAATTTACAGTAAGTGTAAACACTTTCTAATTTAACTATCAAAGTAACTTTAAAAGGTTTTTTATTTCAAAGTAACAACAGAGGAATATAAAAGATATATGTAGTATACTTTAAACTTAATCTAAAGACGCACAGAATATATAACAAGAGGTTCAGTCTCAAGCCGAGACTTAGTCCTCTCAAATTTATATAAATTTGATCCACACCCTAGATCGGGGTTAACAACAGTTTACAAAACTGTCCAGGCCACACAGGGACCTCTACCACAGTTCTTAGTGGGAAACAAAACAAAGACCAGGTCACACAAGGACCTCTTCCACAGTTCTCGTGGGTAAACAAGAGTAAAGAGTTTTGGAGTGAGGATTTTGATATCCTCTAGTTCAGTGCAGGAGATAGTGTGTGTGTGTGTGTGTAAGATATACAGAGTACACCACACTGTTCTAAAGTAAATAAACAAATCACTTAGAGAGAACAGATAAGAGTTTAGAAATCTCTAGTGATTAGAAATGTAGCTATGGACTCGTTGGATTCAGCAGAAAAGCTTCTGAGTCATTCTCTAGTTTTTTCTGTTGAAAAATAGAGTTTCATAGTCTAGCTTGTGTTCTACATGAGTGAAGATGTTCTCTTTACTTCAGTTCCTCTAGTAGAGTAGGATTTCATGTGTTGTAACTTCTTTGAGGATTGTTCAATGTCTTCTTCACAGTTGTGCTCAAGATTGTTCTTTTGTTCAGTACAGATCACTTCGTGTTTTTTGTAGAATGTATGACGAGGCGACTTCTTCTTACAGTTGAGACTTCTTTTTATTTCAAGAGAACAGGAAATAGGAATGAATCCCTTTCCATAAGTATGAGGTACGGTTTCCTGACATGCCAACAACTATCATTAAATAACATTAATTGCATTAAAAACATCAAATATGACTGTTAGCATTATTTAATTAATATTTTCAAAAAGTTAAGAAATGGTGTCACAGTGATTATGTAAACGGTGTCTTCTTCATGGTATGGTCTTTATGGTATGTGGTTCACGGTGTCTCCATGTCACGGTGTCTAGCTCACAGTGTCTGGGTCACGGTGTGTCCTTCACGGTGTCTGGGTCACGGTGTGTCCTTCACGGTGTCTGGGTCATGGTGTGTCCTTCACGGTGTCTGGGTCAGGGTGTGTCCTTCACGGTGTTTGGGTCATGATGTTTCCATACTTGACAAATATCTGTATTTAGACTTAAATAGTAATATGCAGAATATGGATTAAGCTTAATTATTAGAGAGTAAGAAAAGTTAAAACATAAATATAAAGGCTTGATAATATAAGTGAGATTTGTGATCATGCATAATACTTGTAAATAATAAATAGAGTAATTAACATCAATAAGATTTTCTATCATTAAAACATGATGTGTAGTTATTATTGAGATGTGAGATCATTAGCAAGATGTTCAATTAATATTGAGATTAATTAACAGTAATAGGATTTGTGATCATTAAGACATGATTAATACATGAGGAGTCCAACATATCCAATTCTTATTGTATGATTTTATTTCGAACATGATTCATCTTATCTTTGAATTTAATAAGTTTTGGACCTTTAGAAACTGAAAACCATTATATAATAAAATAATATTTTCAAACATTCCTAAAGAGCCCCTCCTCCCCCTTATAAAAAGTCATCACCTCAAACCAATTACTCATTACTCTCAATAATGTTGGCTCATCCAACCTCTACCTAAATAACTCCCTACATCCCTCTCTTCCTCCTAGAATCCTTACCTTAGGCAAAAGGCAATTCAAGTAAACCTTTTGGTTCAAACCAAAAGGAGACACCTGATTTAAAGGTAACATCTTCTCTTAAGTTTTTTCTTTTATTTTACTTCTCCAACCCCATAAACTCTTTTATTACAATATTTTATAACAACACCAATATCCTAAATATATTAGGTTGTTTTTATGAGAAGGATTTAAGCTACACTTCCACACACCTCCATCTAATTGATACAAACATACTGTTTCTGTGGACGGGGAACTACTGCCTCACGAAACGATGATTGTTCAAATATCTCCAATTGCCTCTCATAGTGGCCATTATGATAGAACTATATTTATATATGATATATATTATTCTTATTTTTTCTATATTCTTTTTTATTTTTTATTTATATCATACCTTTATGGTTTCCATAATGGGTAAATATGATAATTTCATTTAAGCAAGTGCGGACTACCGCCCCCTCAAAGTGATATGACTCATTAATACCATACATGGAACGTATAAAAGATGGTGTTAATGAACTTACATAATGTATATAAAATATGATATTATACTGTAATAATAATATACATATGTATCATTTTGTTTTCATTCCTTTTAAAATGAAAAAAATGAAATGGAAGTAGCGTTCATGCGTACGTACAGCTTACCGTCTCCATGAACGGTGCATTTCATTTTCATAAATCAAAATGATATGGAATATTATAAATACATATATAATAGATATAAATGATATATATGATATATAAATCATGAATATCATTCTAGAGATAATGTAATTTTGACCACATGGAAAATTTATAATTATAACAAGTTCATTTTTAACTTAAGTTCTGAACATCGACAAAATGTCAGATATGAACTCAAATAATTAAATAATTATTATAGAAAGGTAATAAGTGATATAAAAGTAATAATAAAATTTAAAAAGGTTCTTAATCAAGTATAAATTAACTTAAGTTTATTATTTAGGAAATTAAATAATGAACGGGTCAAATCAGGCACGAGGTAAGGGACTTCTTCTCAATCTCCTTTCATTGAGGCATGTTTTGATAATATACACCTCCTTATTTTATATGGTATACAATAAAACCCTTTGAATTTTAATTTTATTCATTGGAAACTTTTTTCTATGAATAGTTTTACTAAATGACAAAAGGAATGTTTTTATCATTTTCAGCGACAATGACCTCTCCGCTGCTGTAATAGTTAGTTGGCTTCCTCTATAAGACTTAATGTTTTTAAAATGAAAAAGAAACCGCTTATTCTATTTTTGGGTGTTTTGGTATTGAAAATGGTTTTTGAAATTGATTTATTATTTCAATATCTTTAAATGATTTATTTTTATTACAAATGAAATGTTATTAGTGAAATATTTATATTTTCAATATTTTATGTGTTATGATTTTATAATGATACTTGGACATTTGACCGGTGGTTGCGTGATAAACCAAATGATGGGTGGTGCCGTGATAAAATAGGATGGGTGGTTACATTATAACCTCCAAGGGCTATTTTATTTAGTGATATCTGTGGAAGTCTACTATATGGTTATTCCATTTAAGTATGTTTATGTCCCAAGTTGCATTTATATGTTATGTGTTCTTTCTATGGGTTTTATGGTAATATTTTGGTTAAAAAGGTTAAGAAATGATCTTTTATTCATTGAAGAGTATTTACTACTTCATAAAGGTGAAAAGTATTATTTATGATAAAGTATTCATGGTTTACTTGTTGTTTTGAAAAACTAACAGTTTTTCTTCTTTGTGTATCCCTTACTGAGCTTTTTATACTCATCCCAAGTTTTTTTGAAATGTTTTTCATAGGAAATAAAGATGAATATTGTCAAGTATGGGATCAAGGAAAAGTCATTATGTCTAAAATATGGAACTAGACATGACTCTTTTTTTCAAGAGTTTTTATTTTATGAAAAAAAAAATGGATACTGAGTAGAAGTGTCTACATGTAATATTCAAATTGCTATATATATGTTATGGCCTAATTATCTAAATCTCTAAACCTGAAAAGATCATCGATGTGAATTGTTTATTTAATTCAAGATTATGTAATGTTTTAAGGTCGGGTCCTTATACTTATGACTCATTTCATTTGTTTATATACAGATGGATGATACCATACTACTCACTCAGTAGGGTACCCATATTCCCTAGGTCATGCTAGAGGGTGGTGAGGATCGATCGATCGGGGTGCATCGAGAACACCATTTTCATCACAGGGATCCTCCACATGCCATTAGACCATACTTTGATCATGTTGGATTCTATGGAATTGCCATATCAGATTTCATATTTATATACCATCACCTGCTTGCTACCCTTGTGGAGAGGTGGAGACTAGAGACACACACATTCCACCTGCCTGAGGGAGAGATGACCATCACCCTCCAGGATGTTTCAATGATTCTTGGTCATCCTATCTAGTGAAGATCCATTATTGGACCCACTCATGCATCATGGACCAACCTTTCTCAGTGCTTGTTAGGTGTCGACATTTTGTTCGACCGTAGGGCTATAGATGGAGCACTGATATCTATGTATTGGTTGGAGGTGAAAATTCCACATTTACCCAATGATGCTGATGAGCATATTGTCATATGTTATGCTCGTGCATATATATTACATCTCATTGGAGGGAACATGTGTACTGATCACTCAGGGATGCACGAGAACATAATGTATCTACCCCTACTAGAGGACTTTGATCAGGACAGGGCATACATATAGGAATCATCCTACTTGGAATACACATACAGAGCATTATGCAGTCTATACCATAGGGACCGTATAGGTTTTGGGGGATGTTTCATCCTTATTCAGATGTGGGTATGAAATCGCATCCCCGTATTCCGCCCTGAGCCTTCTAGCCCACCGATCGAGATGAAGGTATTGCATGATGATCCATGTGGACACTGGTATGATCACTCATTTCTATTGGTTTCTGATGCTACTAGAAGTTATTGAATTTAATTTCTCGTTATTTTTCACTATCGATGTTATATTTTATAGGTGGTGTTAGCGACACAATTTTGACGCAATTCTGAGACACCATTTGGGTGTATATCAGCTTCAGTTGTATTGTCTCTTACCTAACCAAGTATGTATATATAATCTATCACTATCTTAAAATTTTAATAATATAATCAATTTTGGTTTTAGTTAGGAGCTTTTTTGACAAAGGTCACATGTCATTTTAGATTTCATGGCTTTCATACTGGACTATTATGGACCAGTTTCCACCATACTGCACTGTTGGGCTTGAGGATGCTATGGCTATAGTTCCCCTCATTCACTTCCATATTATTGATTAGCAGCATCCTGAAATATTCATGCTCTAGTTTTGTTATGCTCAGCCAATTCCATTGCCACCGAGATAGAAAATGTAGCTTCATGGGATGAAGCTAATAGGGAGGCAGGATGAGGACTAGCGCTGAGTACATGCCCGCTTTCTCGACTGATGGCGCAGATGTGCATAGTTTCATATTCAAGTTGTATCTACGAATCAATTATTTCTTTTAGAGAATATTGAGTATGATCCATGGTATAAACTGAATTCTATATTGTATCTTACCATACACTATAGAGAGATGAATAGGATTGTAAGTCAATAAACTTCCATTAGTTTGTTTATTGAACTATTTTATAATTCATTTTGAATCTCTTTATAGGTAATTCACTCAGATCATCTTGTTCACATTAGTGAGGAAGAGGAGGAGGGGGTGTTTAGCCGAGCAGTTTTCTATGCTGAAGCAATGGAGCTGAGGTTATCTTATCGTGTGCTTTCCGAGAGAATCTTCGAGCTTCCAAATCAAAGAGAGGAGGTTCCTACCCTAGAGGAACATACTGTAGTAGTTTCTGATGTTGAGGAGCCACGACCATGGCAACGTAGACAGCATCATGCTACACGTGAGGCATCACCTGTTCCGCAGGCATAGGTCATCCCTCGAGTAGTCCATCCTCATTCAATTCAAGATGTGCCTCAGGTGGCATGGGATGCGTCTTTATTGATAGGATATTTGTAGTTCTCTTGATCTTGGGGTCTAGATCCATCACAGCCTTGGGGTCAAGATCCATCACATCCTTAGGGTCTAGATCCATCATAGCCTTGGGGTCTAGATCCATCGTAGCCTTGGGGTATAGCTCCATCCCAGGCTTTGTTCCCCACTGTGATGATAGAAGGTCCTTCTACCACCCTAGTGGAAGAAGGATTAGGAGGGTAGTATGAGATGCAGTTGACAGCTCCTCCCACTAACACACAGGTGCAGGATGTGACAGTCAATGTTTCAGTGCCCCAAGATCATCCCTCTCTAGGTCATCAGACTCCACGCGAACTCAACGCGGATGTCCTATTCGTAGACCACCATGTGGGATGGAATCTCCTCTCCATAGACTTAGACATTGATTGTACATGTTAATTTATATATTTTATGTCAATTAAAAAGAAGATACTATTATTAATATCATCCCTTCTTATATGTTTATCTAGTATTTCAGTTTTCATTTATATTTTAGGCACAATTTATATTTGATATCTTTCAAAGTAGACTACTTGAAACATAGGAATAATTATTAAATTTCAAGTAGATAATGTTAAAAGATTATAAAATATATAGTATAAAAACAATGTAAATAAAATTTAAAAGATAGACTAAACATCGAAAAAAAATTTAAAATAAAGAGTTTTATAAATAAAATAAACAAATGAAAATGAAAGGATTGTAAGAAAAGTTACTTAGAAGTGAGAACGAAAAGAAGGAATGTTGAGGAGGATACAAATCCACCTACTTGACTTTGAAAGCTTATAAAATATAAACTATAAGACCCAAATAAATAAAAATCAAAAATTTGACTAATTATTATATGTTTAATCAATGTTTAAAATTTCATTTATATTGGTCTTATAGTTTATATTTTATAGGCTAGCAAAGTCACGTACTTGAAACATTTTAAGTTTCAAGTAGGTGGATTAAAAAGCTTATAAATTATATTCCATAAACAATTTTTAATAAATTATTTTTATTTTTGACTATTTCTTATATTTTTAATCAATGTTTAAAATTTCATTTATATTGGTCTTATAGTTTATATTTTATAGGCTAGTGAAGTCACGTACTTGAAACATTTTTAAGTTTCAAGTAGGTGGGTTAGAAAGCTTATAAATTATTTTTCATCAACAATTTTTAAGAAATTATTTTTTATTTTATACTACTTCTTATATGTTTAATCAATTTTTAAAATTTCATTTATATTGGTCTTAGAGTTTATATTTTATAGGCTAGCAAACTCACGTACTTGAAACTTTTTTAAATTTCAAGTAGGTGGATTAGAAAGCTTATAAATTATTTTTTGTCAATAATTTTTAAGAAATTATTTTTATTTTAGACTATATATTATATTTTTAATCAATTTTTAGAATTTAATTTATATTGTTCTTATAGTTTATATTTTATAGGCTAGAAAAGTCACATACTTGAAACATTTTTGAGTTTCAAGTAGGTGGATTAGAAATCTTATAAATTATTTTTCATGAATAATTTTTAATAAATTATTTTTTATTTTTGACTAATTCTTATATTTTTAATAAATGTTTAAAATTTCATTTATATTTCTCTTATAGTTTATATTTTATAGGCTAGCAAAGTCACATACTTGAAATATTTTTAAGTTTCAAGTAGGTAGATTAGAAGGCTTATAAATTATTTTGTTATCAACATTTTTTAGAAATTATTTTTATTTTATACTAATTCTTATATTTTTAATCAATTTTTACAATTTCATTTATATTGGTCTTATAGTTTATATTTTATAGGCTAGAAAAGTCACGTACTTAAAACATTTTTAAGTTTCAAGTAGGTGGATTAGAAGGATTATAAATTATTTTTCATCAACATTTTTTAAGTAATTATTTTTATTTTTGACTACATATTATATGTTTAATCAATTCTTAAAATTTCATTTATATTGGTCTTATAATTTATATTTTATAGGCTATAAAATTCATGTACTTAAAACATTTTTAAGTTTCAAGTAGGTGGATTAGAAAGCATATAAATTATTTTTCATTAATAATTTTTAAGAAATTATTTTTATTTTTGACTACTTCATATATGTTTAATCAATGTTTAAAATTTAATTTATATTGGTCTTATAGTTTATATTTTATAGGTTATCAAAGTCACATACTTGAAACATTTTAAATTTTGAGTAGGTGGATTTTAAATCTTATAAATTATTTTTCATCAATAATTTTTAAGAAATTATTTTTACTTTCAACTACTTCTTATATTTTTAATCCATGTTTTAATTTTTATTTATATTGGTCTTCTACTTTATATTTTATAGGCTATCAAAGTCACATACTTGAATAAGAGATAAATTATGCTAAAACATTTTATTATATATATATATATAAACATAACAAAATAATAATAAAAAATTAAAATTATAAATGTATAAAAAAGAATAATTAAAATAGAAAAAAATATTGTTTTAGGGAAAAGGCGGCATTGACGATGTCGCCCTTAAGGAATTTCTTTTTGAAAAAAATAACCTATAATTTTTTTTAAAAAAATCATAAAACCTATTAAAAAAACTCCCAACACGAAAAGCACCTGGAAATTAGCATCGTCGGTGCCTTCCTACACCAGTCCTCCTACCCAGCATTTCCCTGCATCAGGTGCTCTTATTTACTTTTCTTTCCTAGAGACGACCCGTGCTAGGATCACCCTATTCTCCTCACTAACTTCCTAGCCTGGTTGTGGTTGATCTCGCCTCATTGTCCTCTAGATGGATGACTTGATCTCTAGTAGGTAGCAAGTAGTTGGTCTATTTTTTACTCCTTTCCTTTTCCATTTTTATGCTCCTTAATCCAAAATTATTCAAACTCTATATTAAATATTTTATCTTCCAAAAAATATAAAAACAACTTGAAATCAGATATGAATTATCAATTTATTAATAAATTTAAAATTTAAAAATATATAGTTGAATTATAGAAATAAAAATCCCCCCACACTTACAGAATTTCTTGTCCTCAATCAAAAATATCCACTCAATCAAAAAGGAATGTTCATCCTACCAATATTAAAATTTCATTATAAAAAAACAAACTTTTAAGTATCACATGAAATAATCTCTTTAACTCCTCACCTTTCAAAAGAACTCATCAATTGTGTATTTTACTTTCCCCTGTTGAAATTTATGGAACTTATCCTAACTTCTATTAAAATATCTCAATTAATTAATACCATGAATGAAAATTGTAATCTACCTCACTTTAATTTTTTTTCCTCATCGCTCAAGGTAAAAAAATACTAGAGTTGTTTTCATACCTCAAATACATGCATCATCACCATAGGCCTACAATGAATCTCAAATCTCCACCTTGTAAAGACAAATATCATCATTAATCATGAGGAATTCACATTTAAGATCATATAACTCTCAGTTTAAGGGTTGGTAGATAATTGTGAAAAACATTAAGGATCAAAAATGAGGTTACCACTGAAGTACATTTTGTGATATACAATAGAAATGCTCATTGAAAACTCCTCTTTCTAAATGAAAACACCCACTTTCCCCAAATAAAAGTAAAGGATCAAAACCTTTGACAAGTAAGTATAATAAAATGAATATACCCTATTTTTAACAATTATTTTTTTCAATCAATTTATAAGGAACCAGCCTTAAACATTACATAATATTGAGTTTTTAAGTCAAGAAATCACTCTATTACATTTTAGGATATTTTCAAGTTTAGATTTTTTTAAAATTAGGAAAAAATATTACACAGTAAATCTGAACATTACAAGTTGAAACTTCTACACAATATCCACTTTTCCCATAAAACAAAAGTCTTTAAAACAAATTATGATTTTTTTTCATGAAAAATATTCACAAATTTCATCTTGGATTCTTTTTTTCTTTTACCCTTACTTAAACCCTATGAAAAAAAATTAAAACTTAGGATGAGCACAAAAATCTCAATAAGGGACATAAAAATAAAGAAATAAATTGTTAGTTCGTGAATACTTACAAACACAAGATGTCATTTTCACAAATATTTACTTCTCACCCTTAAAAGTAACATATACTTTCCTCAATAACTTACTTTGTGAAAACATGAGATTTCTATAAAATATAGAAAGAAAAAATAAACCATTTAGTACTACCACAAAACAGGGTAAGGGAAGTGCATCATTTTATCAGTGCTAAGAAAAAAGCGTTGATAGAGGGGGGTCTTTTATTACTATTAGCTAAAAGTGCTAATAAATCTACCCTTTATCAGTGTTAAAAAGGAGGGGGGGTCTTTTATCAGCGCTAGTCTTAGCACTGATAAAAGTTTTTAATAATAATTTATATACAATTATTATATTTATATTCAAAAATAATGTGTATTTGTATATATTAAATAAAAATGAATGTTTATAATTAATATATATTTGTTTAATAATTCAAATATATATATATATATAATTTTTTAAAAAAATTATAAGATTAGAATTTAATATATATTTGTTTCCAATGAATTTGGTCAATTAATATATTGATCATGTGTGCATATATGTTATGTATCATCATGAATGTTCATTTATACATTACACTCTTCTTCTTATTCATGTTGTTCATTGATGGATCATTTTTTATTATGTATATTTTACTAGGTGTATATGATTAATTCATGTTACCCATATATATACTATATTATGTTCTTAATACTTATAAAATTACATTAAATATATTTAAAGAATAAATATATTTATTCTATTTATAATTATTAAATTTTAAGTATATATAAATACTTTTTAAATATATTTATTTGTAATTATAATTATAACTATATATATATATTTAAATAATTATAAAATTACAATAAATGCATATATTATAATTTTATAAATATATTTATAAATATATACAAAAATTTAAAAATATATTTATTTATAGTTATAATTATAACTATAAATAAATATATATATATATATATGTAAATAATTATAATATTATAATAAATATATTTATCATACTACTTATAAAGTTATAAATATATACAAAAATTTATTAATAAATACAAATATTTATAATTATAATTCCTAAATAAATATATATATATATATATATATATTTAAATAATTAAAAAATTATAATAAATATGTTAATTATATATATTTATATACAAATATCTATAAATAGATACAAATAGTTATAAATATAATTCTAAATAAATATAGATATATTTAAATAATTAAAAAATTATAATAAATATATTAATTATATATATTTATAAAATTATAAATATATTTGTTATAGTTTTATAATTATATATATATATATATATATATATATATTTTATAATTTGCCTGAATGGCCCGAAGGCCTTCTTTTTTATTTTATTATGGATAATCCCCCTTTTAAGGGTTGAAGGGGAACCCGTACATGACCCATAGGCCCAAGGCACAAGGCTTGACATGACCTACAATACATGACATGAAGGCCCAAAGGCATACCATGCCCAATACATGACCCGTAGGCCCAACCCACTAGAACTGCTTCTCCCCAGCTTCTGCATCATTGATCGCCTAGCTCCCCACCTTGCATTGCTGATCGGCTAGCATAGCCCCGTACAAAGTTGCATAGTGCCTGGTCCCAATGGCAGTTGCCCATACCCGAGTGGTAAGGGCTCCTGCTTGGCATCCAAGAGACTCAAGTTCAAAACCGGGTGGGGGTGAATTTCCGGGTAATGTAACAGTACTGCAGCAGTACTGTAGCAGGTATTGTTCAGTGTTGTAGCTGCTGGAACTATTCACCCGATTTGGGCCTTCGGGCCACCGGTTTGGGCTTACGGGTCTCAAGGGCCTTTGGGTCATCAAAGGCCTTCGGTCCATAGGGCCTTCAGGCCACAGAGACCATGGAGTATCCCAGTTCACACATAGTAGGCCCTAGAAGAGGATCAGAGCAACAAATATTAATTTTTTGTAATTTTATAATTATTTATATATATATATATATTCATATATAATTATAATTATAAATAAATATATATCCATATAAATAATTATAAAATTATAATAAATATAGTTATATACATCCATAATCTTATAAATATATATATAATTAATATATTTATTATATATATTTCTAAGATTATAAATATAATAAGTATATTTATTATAATTTTATATTTATTTAAATTATACTTTTAAAAATATAAATATATATTTATCATGAATATAATTTTATAAATATATATAATAATAATAATAAATTATTAACATTATACCTTTATCAATGCTATATTTTTAGTGTTTATAAAGATGTCCTTTATTAGTGCTTTTTTAGTGATGATAAAGGCTTATCTTTATCAGCACAAAAAACGATGATAAAGGTGTGTTTTATTAGAACTTTCTGTTTTAGTGCTGATAAAACATACCTTTATTAGTACTTTTTAGCTAGCATTGATAAAAGGTTCACTGGGTTTTATAAAAAACCCTAACTTCCTCCTCCTTCCCCGCACCCCCAAGCTCTCACGGAATTCGATTGTTGTCACTGCGCCTCCTCCTCCTCCTCCTCCTCCTCTCCCACTACCTCTTCTCTATCATGAATCACACCTTTGTCATGCGTCTATCCTCTGTCATGAACCAAACCATCGTGCGCCTCTCCTCCATTGTGCACCACACCTCCGTCGTGCGCAAACTGGACTGTCGTGCACCTCTCCTTCATTGTGCGCCACACCTCTGTTGCACATCAGACCTCTATTATGCGTCACACCTCCCCCATGTGTCACTCCTCCGCCACATGCCTCTCCTATGTCAGGTTCCTCTCCTCCATCGAATGACTCCTCCATTGCGCACCTCTTCTCTGCCGCGAATGCACCTCCACCATGCGCTGAATGACACCTCTACGGTGAGTTTTCTCCACTTTCTCTTTGTTTGATGGTGATGTTGTAAATTATAAAGGATAAATTCCACATTGAAAATCATGGTCATTGGTGATCCTTTTTTTCACACTAAATGAATTGCATGTTGGTTGATTTTTGAAAAGAAATTGGTGGCCCTTGTTTTTGCACTAAATGAATTGTATGTTGGTTGGTTTTTGAAGGGGATTTGATTGTTATTGAACTTTGGTGTTATTTTGTTATCATTTTATGAATATTATATATTAATTTGATTTAGTAATATGTAATGATATCTTATATGATTTTTGGACACCCCATTATGTATGTTTGATATATTTATGTTGGAATTTAATTCAATTATTATTTAAATGAGTTGTTCATTAAGTTTTGAATCGTGTTTGGTCTCCAAAAAACAATTTTAGGTGTTCAACTTGGGTGAAATATTTAAGGATCATTTGTAAAATTATTAAAAATAATTTCATGTTTTGGTAATCAATGAATTCTCAAAGGCCTGGTTGGAACTTTATTAAAAGCGTTTTTTATTTGGGAACAATTTCGCTATATTATATTTGGATTTTGATGTTTATATAAAGTGGTTTGATTTTATTTTAGAATGTGTTATACGTGGGTAAAAAGGGTTTGTTTCAGTGAAGGGTGTTTAGAGGTGATATGAATAGTGTTTTCATGTCATTCAAATTTTATGTGATTAACTTCATGATTAATTTTGATCTCCTCCATTTCATTTATCATAAAAACCCTAGTTACTTAGGAGGGACCTAGGACTTGCACTTTCTAGACATTAATCTGCTCTCCCTAGTGTGGGATTACATCCCCACACTTACTAGGAATCAATATTCTCTCCCTAGATATGGATCAAAATGATTCACTTTCTATGCATTGATACATTCTCATCGAGAACCACTGTTCCACCAAAACCTCGACCAATCATACTCCTTGATCCCCCCCCCCTCTACTACAAATCCACCTTTAATGCTCAACATCATTGAGGCACATACTTCTTCCCTCTTGGATCTAGATTCTCTGAGACACACCTTTTAAAAAAAACTTACACTTTCATCTCATGGTTTCCCATTCTACTGAACACCTCGCTTCCGAATAATTCAAAATCAATGTAACTTTTGAACTCTCCAAGAGTAGGAAGGCCATTTCCCCCCAAAGTTTGAGTCCTCCTCCATTGAATATCAATTCAAACCTTACCTATTTCAATGGAACCACCACTTTGTTACTAGTGCAATTCCACTAAATCTTAGAAAATCACTTCACTAGAGGAAACCCATTAGTCTTGAAACCTAGACTTTTTATCGAGTCTTGATAAAATAATCACCATATGTTATGTAACTAATATTTAATACCAATTTTTGGTAACTGATATTAGAATAAGAAAAAGAGATTATACCATGGGTTAGATTTTGTACAAATCAACAATCCTAATGTTAAACCCCCGAAACTTGTAAATAGCAGAAGAAATTACAAAACATACCTGAATTGAAACAAATCACCAAACCTGATATACCATAACATAGAAGTAAAGCTACAGCAAAGTCACTACATAATATCTCTACCATCTAGTTCCAATAACCTCATGGTTTTGAAAATGCCTCCCCCATAAGAAAATGGGAAATAAAGGATAAACACATGACATAAATGGAATAAGTACAACACATGAAATTTATGTTGTTTAGATAAAAATAATACTTCATAGGGGAATAAATCGATCTTTTTATTAAGGGATAAATTGAGTTATAATGGAAACATATCTTTTGTTAGCCCTACCTATCCAAAGCTACATGAGACACTTTCTAGACACCCTATTCAAATAACTATAACAACACGTGTAATGAATCCTTCCACCCACAACCACTTTATGGTGAATCCCCTCAAAGGGACCAATGATATAATTCAAGGAATTATCAAATCATATTTTCTTTTTAGAATAATTTTATATCTAAATATCTATAAATAATTATTTTATTACAACTTTAACAAATTATATGAATGAATTATTAACTATTGATATTCAATGTTATGACATGGTTATGAAATTTTGGTTGATGCATCCATCAAAGGTACTAAACCAAGATTTTATTTATGGAATTTTCTTTAAAAGGTTTGAGACTATTTTGTAACTTGATGTTGTTAACCTTGTGAATGAGTTTTTGAGAGGTAATAATTATCTTGATACTTATAATTATACTCTCATCACTTTGATTCTAGTGGTTACTGATATGAGTTCAGTTTAGAATTTTAGAATGGCTAGTCTTTGTAATGTCATTTATAAAGTCTTTTTGAAGATTTTTTAAAATAGAATATGGAAAATCATACCATATATTAGTTTAGTACCATAGTTATTTTCTTATTTTGACTTGAGACATGATGTACTTAAAAGGGTCAGGAAATAAACATAGTTTCTTGTAGTGATGAGTGGCATTGGGAAATTCTTTGTGCGAAAGGAATGACACTTGAGAAATTTTTGATTATGTAATGGGTTCATGCTTATATATTTTATTAGGTGTATTTATAATGGAAGGAACCAATAGTACTTCATGTGAGAGAAATATACATTATTCTTGGGGTGTACAACCAATTGATTTGGTGTGATCCAAGGATCATTGGGATAATGCAGTGTTTTTTGTAAACTGGAACATGAGTGTTTCTTGGTTGAGAGTGTGGTCACTGACTATAGAACATATCCTTTGGGACTTTGGTGTTGTGGTGAAGGATAATTGATATAACTGGATAATGGAAGCATGGATGAGGGATATCCAATAGTGGGGATCACAATATTAAATTATTATGGAAATTATTATTATTATACCTACCTTTGGAATAATGTGATGGAATCATACAACACTGATTGATTTGGAATGAATAGAGGTGTTTTCTATGTATCTTTTATAAAGTGTCTCTATTGGGATCTATGTCTGTGAAAATTCATAAGTGGATCTTTTAAAATGATTCAAGTGTTTTGAAATTTTTCTTAGAGGGGTGTCTCTCGTTTTAAATGATTAAGGTTTTTGGTTCATGAAGTTGTCTTGAATGATTTAGAAAAAGGAATTGTGGTTTTGTGAAAGAGTGTTTGGAATTAATTGATTTATTTTTAAAAGGGTGTGTTATTTTAAAGAAGAATTTGTGTAAATGGTTAGTTTTTTTAATGGGATTTCAAGTGTGAATTTTAAAATAGTTTTCAAAGGACATTTGAACTATAGTTTTTTCATAATCTGTTAAGTTTATATTTTTATAGAATTAGGAAAACCATTACATTATATCAATATTTTGTGTATTTATTTTGTTAAATAATAATATCACTGAATCAAATAGGATGGATATAAATAAAAACTAGATGGATTCCAATCATTTGACAAGAGAGTGTGAAGAAGGAGTGAAATATTTTATTAAGTTTGAAAAAGATCATGCATGTGACCCTTCTCAAATCCTTTGTCTGTGTTTATGTTTTTGTTATCTAAAACAAGTTAGTCCGAAGGAGTTGGAATAACACTTGATCTATCATGGAATAGATTGAAGTTATAAATGTTAGAATAAACAAGGGTAAAAGGAGAATGTAGCAAGTGGCTGAGATAACAATACATGTTATGGATCATCTGATTTGATTACAGGTGTGGACAATGAAGAATATTGTATCGAGGATGTGATTATAGACATGAATGATGATGAATATCGTATTGAGGAAATGATAAGGATAGTTGAAGATGAACTTCATGATTTCCCAAAAAGAATCGGTTGTTTCTGACTTATGTTATTTCATTCACCTTAATCATGTTTATTAATATTTATATATATGTGTATAGGTATGGGAATATACATATATACATGTAAAAATATAAATATACCAGAAAAAACCTACCTAGTTGACTAGGATCATGGACCTGGGGTTCAATTGTTTGAGTAGTTAAAGAGTTGTACAAAGACACCTTTGTATGGTGGTTTCACTAAATATACAACATTATCATCCATATTGAAGCTATATAATTTGAAATTAGGAAATAGATGGAGTGATTTCAGTTTTATAGAATTACTTTCTCTCTTGAATTACATGCTCCCAGAAGATAATGAACTTCTAAGCTAAACATACGATGCTAAATGAATTCTATATTCAATGGGTATAATCTCTAAATGAATACAAACCTTGTCTAATGAGTGTATACTATTTTTCAAGCAACAAAAATAACTTATAGAATGCCCAAAGTGTGGTGCTTCTCGATACAAGAAATATGAATCTGGTCTTACAAAAATTGTATATGAAAGTGAGGATACTACAAGGCAATTAATGTGGCACATAGACAGATGAAATAAATATGGGAAACTACATCACCCGAAAGACTTTACTCGGTGGAAGAGAATCGATCATGAGTATCCTAATTTTGTAAATGAGCTGAGAAACCTTCATCTTGCATTATCTAAAGATAGAGTGAATCCTTTTGATTTTCAAAGAAGAACTCATAGTACATGGCTGGTTATGTTGGTAAATTATAACTTTCCACCATGGTTATGTATGAAATGAAAACACATCATGCTATCTATGCTTATATAAGTACCAAAACAACTGAGTAATTATATTGATTCTTATTTGGCTCCATTGGATGAGGATTTGGAAGTATTGTGAGATTCAGGTGTTACGTTATATGATTCTTATTGAAATGAAGATTTCATGTTGAGAGACATATTGTATGGGATGATAAATGACTTTCCTACTTATGGAAAATTTTCAAGATATAAAATTAAAGGAATTCATGAGTGTATCTTCTACGAACAAGTTACATAGTCAATTAGGTTGAAACATTCATTGAAAATCATGTTTCTAGGACATCACAGATTTCAACCCCAGTGACATAAGTACTGATCTTGGATGAAATCATTTGATGGAAGTTCATAAGAACATACAACACCATCTCCACTAACAGGTGATCAACTGTTTGAGAAGGTAAAATATGTGGACATTGCTTTTGGTAAATCATTTTAAAAGAACCATATGAAAATCAGTTGGAAGAAGAGATCAGTTTTTTTTAATTACCATACTGGAATTGTCTGTATGTCAAAAAAATTCTTGATGTTATGCATGTTTAAAAAAAATGTATCTGATAGTGTCATAGAAATTTTGATAAATGCATCTGGTAAAATAAAATATTGAATTAAGGCTAGGTTGGATATGGTTGACATGGGAATATGAGAAGAGTTGGTGTCAGTGAAGGGTGAAAATGAACTTTTCTTCCTCAATCGGTTTACACTCTTTCTAGGAAGGAGAGATATCAGTTTTTCAACTTCTTAAATGATGTATAGGTTCCAAATGGGTATTCATGAAATATCAAGAACATCATGTCAATGATAGATTTAAAGTTAAAGTGTCTAAAATCACATGACTGCCATGTTTTGATGCAAGATATAATTCCTATATCTTTATGTTATATTTTGCCCAAAAAATTTCCATTATACATTAATGAAACTCTATTTCTTATTCAAAGTTATATGAAACAAAGTTATAGACCTGATGAAATTTCCGAGTATAGAAAGAGAAATTTTCATCATATTATGTGAATTGGAAATGTTCTTCTGGTCAACATTATTTAATATGATGGTTCATTTGATGGTTCACTTTGTGAGAGAGATTCGACTATGTGGTCATGTACACAATAGATGGATGTACCCCATTGAACGGTATATGAATATTTTGAAAGGATATATCAAAAATAAAAGTTGTCCAGAGGGTTGTATTATGTAGCGATATACTATTGATGAAGTCATTGAATTATATACTGAATACCAATCCATTGTGGAAAACATTGGTCTACTAAAATCCCATCACACTAGGAAACTTGCGGGTGAAGGAATTTCTAGAAAAGAGGTTGTCACAATCAATATTACAGATTGGGATCAGGACCACCTTTATGTTTTTTATAATAATTTGGAGGTTTACCCATATGTCGAAACCCACAAATAAATTATTAGTAATTTGAATCCATCAAGGGATGAAAAATGGATATCAAATACACATAATCGACATTTTATATGATGATTTCGGGACCATATATTTATGGATTCATATGTAAATCCAAACTCAATTTCATAATTATTTTGATGGTTATCCATAGGACCAAGTGTGTATGTATTATTTTATAATGATTATGTAATTAATGGTCATATATTCTATAATAATGAACATGATGAAGACAGTACCATGCAAAATAGTGGGGTTACACTTGTGGCTAAAGCGATGCATGTTTTTGGTGTTAAGGATATAAATCCAATTTATGAAAATATGTCATACTTTGGCATCATCAAATAAATATGGGAGTTGGATTATACGAACTTCCAAGTGCTGATTTTTCAATAAAAGTGGGTTGATAATAGGAGTATTGTTAAAATAGATGTGTTGGGATTCGTGAAAGTTTATTTTAGTAAGGAAGGGTACAAATAATAACCATTTATAATGGTATCATAGGAAGTACAAGTATTTTATGTTACAGATCCCACAAACCGAAAGTGGTCAATTATTCTATTATCGACCAAAACCACTGAAGGGTTAGATGAAAATTCAACAGAGGATGACCCTTTCATTGGGATGTTGCAATCATTTCACAGTGGTCCCAATATAGACAAAAAAAATTTATGTCATAGGAGACCACAATAAAGAGATTTGGATAGTCGATAGAGGGTTCAAATCCCTTCATCCATTAAAAAAATATAGAGCTCAATAATCGGGTTATATTTTTTTGTAATATACATCGTGTTACCTTATGTTATTATCTTTTCTTTTTTTATTTTATGTAATCTAAATTTAATGTTAAACCACTTATGTAGATAATGAATTATGAATGTGATGATGCTCTAAATCCTAAGTCATAATAGGTATCCCAACCAACTACTACTCACAGTGCAGAGGAACAACAAGTTTCTCAACCTATTCTTGCTCACAATGCAGAGGACCAACAGGTTTCTCAACCTATTTCTACTGCTACTCCCAGTGTAGAGGTACAACCACCATCTTCACATATCGATTCCTAGCACTCTAGAGTAACATATTGATGATGTTGAAACTGGGGAAATTGTAGGCAATGAAACACTGGTGGCGTATAAAAAATAAGAGCGTCGTAGTTTTATGGTGTTAGAAAAAAGCAAAAGGAATCAAATATGAGGTTGGATGGAATAATCGGGTCCAACATGTTAACCCCAATAAGTCCATGTTCAGTAGTTACATTAGAATCATCACTCAGCAATGTGTGCCGATTAATTCACATTCATTGTACCATGTTTTCTCTGGTCTTAACACACTAATGTGTGGAGATATTATGGTAACATTATGATATCATTTCTTTAATTTACTAAAAAATAAAATAATAAAACATTGACTTACTCTTCATCATCCCTCGTAGAGTGCATTTATAGTGGATGAATTTCATAAGGACTATGTATTAAGGGTTTCTGGAAGGATTCAAAGTGGCTTTCTCACAATTTTAACAAGATTTTATCTTAAAGGTGTTGAAGGGAAAATAAACCCGCACCCACCTCAAATTTATACACACCTGATAACCCAAGGAGCGTGGGATGCATTTACTAGACATCGTGTGTAGCAGTATTTTTAGGTATATTATGTTTAGTAATACGTTGTTTGAAGATATGTGTATTCATCACATTGATTGAAAGTTTTTTATTTATGAAACAACAATTTAGTGCTGAAAATAAGGAACAAATATAAAAACCAGCGTACCCCTACCGTAAAGCAAGAATAGGGTACGCTTCACTTGAAAAAAATTTGGTATGTATTTTAAATCTACCGTAATACTTTTATGTGACATAAAACAACACCATAAATATGTTCCTCTATTTATATCCAAATTGATGAATCCAAATCCAAAGTCACTTCCATCCCACACCATGTGCTATGGAAGGAGGTGTGTGTAAATAAAGATGGGATACTAATAGATGAAAACACACAAAAAGTGTGGGAAACATGTGTAAGTATGATATAATAAATATTCGGTTTGATTTAAATCGATATTACATAACAATGATTACTTATTTTCCTATATTTTCTATCTAACATAGTCATAGGAATCAGCAACATCCAAACTGGATGCAGACATACTTTCAGTAGCCTTGAAGCAGCCAAAAAAGTATGGTCGCGTCAGAGGTGTGGGTTTTTGGGGTGACACCCCGATCGTTTTTGAGAAAAAAAAGAGGAGGATCAAAGTGAATAAATCAAAATGATGAGATAAATAATATCTATCCTTGAAGAACATATTCAATTACAGAGAGAGTTCATGGAAAATTTGATAGCATGGGGAAAAGAGAGGAAACAAATCTAGAACAACCAGTGCATGAAGATCCCTCACCACCCCCCCACTAGATTTGAGGTGAGCCATTCCCCTCAAAAACCTATATTAGCTGATTTAATCAATGTTATATTAATTTTTTCTATGAATTTTGAATCAGATAGACACTAAAACCTTTCCTATACTGATATTATATAGGGTGAAAATGACTGTGATTTATATCTATCAACACCCACCCATCACCTTTTATCGAGGGCTACGGTGTTAAATATCTAGAACACCATGATACACAATAGGCCACTTCCAACAGGTCATGTCAAAGTGTTGAATAACATATCCCGTGATCGGAGCACCGAACTACCCATTCCAATTGATGATGAATATATTCATAAGGTTGAACAAGCTCTTGGAATATTCATTGCATGGTCGTCACATCTTGTAAAAAAACATTTTGACAAGAAGGTATTCATTTAAAATTTATTTTTCAAGATAAACAATTAAAATTTAATCAAAAAAGGTCAGAAATAATAAATGTTATTACAGATGGACAAAGGAAAGGGGGTGAAAATAAAGAATGGCTCAAAATCATCTCAAGGATAAACCAACTGTTCAAAACGATCAACCAAAAGCACCTTAAAACCGCCCATTCTATATCTGCATTTATTATCATTGAAGGATCATGTGGATATGAAGTTTAAAGATGGTGGTACTCACACAATTGTTTTTTATGAAAATATGTATGGAGGGGAAGATCCATATTTCATTAGTGTTGACAATGTAAGTGAAATCTTGACATATGATTGGCAAGGTGGCTCAGTTGTAAATGTATATATGAGGTATTTTTTCATGATTTGATTTTACAAAATATGATATACTATGATAATTATAACTAAATACATTTCATATTTTAATCAAGTATATATATGACAAAAAATAGAAGGTATTTTCCCATGAAAAAAATTTGGACTCGTTAGTCCCCAAGTCACCTCTGTATAACAAAAAAATAGAATCTGAGAAAGAGGGTGAAATAGTGGCAGACCTTCTCAAATTGTTTAACAAAAAAATTATGGATGATAGATTCTTATTAATAACAACAATTCAGGGGTAAAACTCTACAATTTAATCATATCAAATATATTTTAATTTCTTTCATTACTTATTCATTTTTGTGTTTTTAGGAAGCATTAGATACTCATTATGGTCAATTTGGTACTCCAAATATTTATTTATTGGATTCAATTCATGGATATCCAAAAAACTAACCACACATAATGGAATTTTTAAATTTTTAATACACTACATCCAACATTTTAGAACTAAACATCTAGTTATATAATTTATATTATCTTTTAATGAGAATTTTGTTATGATAGGGTGGTGCATGAATATCATCTACATCATGGAATGAGGCCAGGAAAAAAGGACAAGGAACGTCACAAGTACTACGATTGAATAAGTATCAGGGTATATATAATAAGATTTCACTATCCAAACACATATAAAAAAATTACTTAATTTTCTCAATATTTCTATAGTGTCTGAAACAAACAAATAGAAAATATTGTGGTTATTATTTTTGTAAATTGATGAAATATATCATATTCTATGAATAAACCATTATCCCTGAAGAGGTATTTTTTAAGATAATTACAATTTCATTTAAAATATTTATTAATCCTTTGTGTTTTTATATTTTTTCAGTACTACCATGATTTTCAAAAAGAATCCTATTCAAAAGATGATATATATTTGTTTAGAAATGAAGGGGTAACATAACTAATAAAAGAATGTACACAAATAGCATGAATATGTGACCAGTATGACTTGAAGTGTCTATTTTTATTTAAAATTTTCAGTATTTTTAGTAAAAAGAACAAGTTACATACTGAAAACTGAGAAAACGCATTAGGATTGATTTGATACTTTAATACAATGATCTATAAGTCATTTTTAACATGTAAGAATCAACCAAAACTAAATCTAATGCATGTTGTGGCCATTATGACTTTAAGTGTGTATTTTTATATTAAATGAACAATAAATTTAGCAAAAAGAACAAGTGACATAGTGAAAACCAAGAAAATGCATTCAGATTATTTTGATACTTTAGTAAAATGATACATCAGTCATTTTTTATATGTAGGAATCAACCACACCTCAATATGATGAATGGTGTGACCGATATGACTAAAAGTGTCCGTTATCAGTTTAAAATTGACATTTTAGCTCAAAACATGTCACTCACTAAAAACCAAGAAAACTCACTCTGATTGTCTTTATAATTTAGGAAAATGATTCATAATTTATTTTTAATGTCAATAAATAAATCTCATGTCAAACTGATACATGATGCAATCGATATGACTCAAAATGCATGTTTCCAGTTTGAAATGATATTTTAGCAAAAAACTCAACTGACATACTAAAAACTGAGAAAACACATTTGGATTGTTTTTATACTTTAGTACAATTATCTATAAGTCATTTTTTATATTTAAGCATCAACCATTCCTCAATTTGATGCACAGTGCGAATGGTATGACTCAAAGTGTCACTTTTTATTTAAAATTGACATTAATTTTAGTAAAAACACACAACTGGCATACTGAAAATCAAGAAAATGCATTCATATTGTTTTGATAATTTAGGAAAATGATACATGAGTCATTTTTGACGTGTAAGAATCAACCCCATCTCAATAAAATGCACAATGTGACCGGTATAAATCCAAATGTGTATTTTTATTTAAAATTGACATTAATTTAAGTAAAAAAGAACAACTGACATATTGAAAACCAAGAAAACGCATTCTTATTATTTTAATACTTTAGTAAAATTATCTATGAGTCATTTTTTATGTGTATGAATCAACCGCACCACAATCCAACACATGGTGTGACCGGTATAACTAAAAGTGTATGTTATCAGTTTAAAATTTACATTTTAGCTCAAAACGTGTCACTCGCTAAAAACCAAGAAAACACTTTGTGATTGTATTAATAATTTAGGAAAATAATTCTTAAGTCCATTATGACATTTATGAAGTATTCTCACATCAAATTTATGCACAATATGACCGGTATGACTCAAAAATCATGTTTTCGGTTTGAAATGATATTTTACTAAAAAACACAACTAATATACTAAAAATAAAGAAAACGAATTTTGATTGTTTTGATACCTTATAACAATGATCCATGAGTCATTTTTGATGTTTATGAATCAACCACACCACAATCTAATTAATAATGTTACTGGTATAAATCCAAATGTGTTTGTATTTAAAATTGACATTAATTTAAGTAAAAAGAACAAGTAACATACTGAAAACCAAGAAAACACATTTGGATTGTTTTGTTACTTTAAGAAAATGATACATGAGTCATTTTTTATGTGTAGTAATCAACCTCACCTCAATTAGATGCAGGGTGTGACCATTATGAATAAAAGTTTATATTATTAGTTTAAAATTGATATTTTAGCTCAAAACGTTTCACTCATTGAAAACCAAGAAAATTCCCTCTGATTGTCTTCATAATTTAGGAGAGAGATTCAAAAGTCCTTTTTTATATGCATGAATCAGTCTCACCTCAAACCAATACACGATGCGACCGATATGACTCAAAATGGGTGTTTCTATTTTGAAATGATATTTTAGTAAAAAACACAACTTTCATACTAAAAACTGAGAAAACCCATTTGAATTGTTTTGATACTTTAGAAAAATGATCCTTGATTAATTTGTGATGTGTAGGAATAAACCACACCTAAATATAATGAATTATGTGACTGATATAAATACAAAATTTTCATTTAAATTTGATATTAATTTTAGTAAAAAAACAAGGGACATACTCAAAACCAAGCAAACCCATTCAGATTGTTTTGATATTTTAGGACAATGATCCATAACTCATTCGTGACATGTAGAAATAAACCCCACCTCACTATGATGCATGGTGTGACCTATATAACTCCAAATGTGTCTTTTAATTAAAAATTGACATTTTATTAATGTATTCATTCATATTAAGGTTTAATTTATTTCTATATAGTATTACTAACATAATATTTGTTTTCTTATATAGGTGGAACCTTTTTCTTGAGTTGGGGTGATTTGTTTGGCAACTAATACAATGGGCATAAATTTTTTAGAGGGGATCACAGATGTCAAAGGATGAAAAATTAATGTTTTTTACTATTTGTTGGATAACTGTAAATGTAATTATATAAAACATTGTTTGAAATGAATATAGAATTGTTTTTTCAAACCCTTGTATGCATTTATTTGTTCTTTTGTGCGTTATTCAGGTGGTGTGTGTGTTTTCTGTGTAGGTGTTAGTGGGTGTTCCATTATATAAATAGCACATCATAGGCAACTAGGCCTTTATCAGCGCTATTTTGAGCACTAATAAAGGCCTCCTTTATCAGTTCTATTTAGAGCACTGATAAAGGCCCCCTTTATCAATTCTATTCCAAGCACTAATAAAGGCCCCCTTTATCCACGCTAATTAAAGCACTCATAAAGTGGTCCTTTATCAGCACTAAAAATATCACTAATAAAAAGTGTCCTTGATCCGCGCTAAAATAGCACTGATAAAAGGTGGTCCTTTATCATCACTTTTTTAGCACTGTTAAAGGGGACCACCCCCCCATCTTCACTAAGATTAACAATTATTTTATATCACTTTTAAAATAACTATCTATAGTAGTGTAGGTAACTTGGGGAATCATTTCTTATCATACTTATGATTTTAACCCTAACGGCTACCATAAAATAACCCTCACAGTTATACTTGGATGTAACCATCATAGTTACACTTAGAATAGAAATCATGGTTAACTTCCAACATAACCAATGCATTGGAGTGATATCACATACTCACCCATATTTGGTTTATAATAGACCCACTTGTCATCATAAATAATTACCAAGAACCATAACATAATCATTAAACATGAATACTTGCATCATAAAAACAATTCCTTGAGGAAGGAACTTATTTTAAAAGAATATTGCGCATATGAACAGGAAAAAAAACTTTGAAAATAACTATTTAATATTATAATGGAAGATTTAAAACATTAATTCTTCATGAAATAGGGAAAATCTATTCAGGCTGTATATCTTCAAAAAACATTGTTTTAAATTTTGTAAAAAGAGACATTAAAGAGGCTATTTAAAGGAAAGTCTCTTACCTTTTGTCTAAATGTATTTTTCACTTACACTTAAAATCCAAGATAATCAAATTAGATTAATTAATTAATTAATTAAGAACCTATTCCAAATATATTTTATTTATTATAATTTTATTAAGTTTTTTATGGTCATTTTGATGTGTTATAAAGATCAAAATCTTCCTTCTCGGAGAGTTTGTTTCATGGTTTCATGGTTGGTTAACTTGTGTATATTTCTTTTCAAATGGGAAAAGTACTATAGAAGTGAGATTATATGGTATTGATTCAATTATAATATTTTATATGGTCCCATGTATAATTTTTATTTCTAACATGAGGATGATTCATTTGATAAAACTTTGATGATAATTGTTTAGTTTATTATGGTGGTTTTTCCGCCCATCAAAAATTAGTTTCATTTTATTTAATATCATATCCATATATTAGTTCAATAACATGGAATAAGTTATAATATAATTATTAAAATCCTATTTAACCATAATAATATTTTTATGATCATCCATGAAGGTGGTAATAGAAAATGAAAACTCATTATCCATGGAAACGGTTAATCGTCATAATTTGGATAATGGTTTTGTTTCGTTGAATAAAAGGATAAGAGAAAAGGGATGGATAGAAGATATTACATTAGAAATATAACATTATAGTATATTAATGATACTATATTTATCATTCCTATATGTATGAATTAGGTGATAAGAATGTGGAAGAATAAAATAAACTAAGAGAAGTGGTTTAAGATAGTTACCTCTTGAATATCACCTCCTTGAAGGATCCCATAAGGAACTTGAAATTGGTCTTTTGGAGAGACCAGAACCTATAAAATGAATTTAGGGAAGTGGATAAGATAATTTGGTATAGGATGGTTAACCTAGAAGGCTCAAGATAATGAAATTAAGTGAAGGAAGGGGTTCCCTTTTATAATTGAGGTGAGGGGCATTTTAGGAATTTCTTAAAATATTAAAATATAATAAGTCTATTCCAGGGAAAAAGACTTCCAAAAGGAATATAAAGAATAGATTATGACATTTTGGACCATAGAATATCCCATTTGTCCTTATTTAATATTTTAATGATTTTTAAATAATTTAATAAAATATTATATTCATGAAATATCATTATTTTCAAATTTAATACTATTAACTATTATGACATTAAAAACATCCAAATAAGGTGTAAAATTTAAAATTATATTTTATTATATCCTATTAATGTAAAATTTATCTATATAATTCATTTATCATCTTAATTATCTTAAATTATATTTATTTTAATATTTTTAATTTCTTTTATTTGATTTTTTCATTAATTTGACAATTATTGCATCATTGTTGTGCAAGAAATTAAGGTATTTATTTATTCCCTAAAAATTAAAAATAAATTTACAGGAAGAATATAAATATTTTATATTCCAAAATACTATTTATGGTCGAACATTACTTCTGGAAAACCATATATTAAAATATGTTATACTAATTAGAAACCATAATGTGAACAGTTTGACTTTCTTTTAAATAAAATACTATAAAGGACTTAATGTCAACCAAGTGGATCCAAAAGGTCCCAAATTCAACCCAAGGATTATTATGTTCAACACTTACTTATCCAAAAATATTTATTCAAATTTTTTGATCATTTAAAGGTTCTTATAATTTAAATTAAAATCACTTTATAGATTTCTCTTCTGCTTGCACAATCACTGCATCAGGGTTGCATAAGCATTAAAGGTAATTATTTCATGCATAAAAATTAAAAATAAATTAATATCATAAAAATAAATTAATTAGGTTTAATATAATCTTTTATATTTGTTCATTATTTGTATTTACTCATATCCATATCAATTTGACTTTTTTCCCTTGCACAAGCATTGCACAATTATTTGGATAATAATTTTGTCATATAACTCTAAAATTTGAAGCTATTAGTTAAAAACATATTTTTATACATAATAAATAATAAAAAATTCCTGAAAATACTTTTTAGAACTTAATTATTATCTATAAGGCACCAAATTTGACTTTTCCAATGTTGTGTAGGCACTACATCACCATTGAAAATGTTTTTTATATTTTCTATGAAATAAATTATAATTTACATGTTTTGAATTATTTTTATAAAATATTATAATATCATAATTTATTCATTCCATAAGTTTAATAAATTTTATATCATAATTATGTCTTGATGATATTGAAATATACTTTATTTTATAAAAATTGTATTTTTTTACTATTTAGCAAAAATTTAACTTTTTCAAAAAATTATCAAAAATTCATACTAAGATAATTTTTTCATGATGAATTCAAAAATTATTTTTTTTGTCAAATTAAAATTCTATAATTTTAAAATTAATCATTTAAATATAACCATATAAGAAATTAGTTTAATTAGACTATTTATTTTAAGAATTACTTAACAATAATGAATTTAACTATTTAATTCAAGAATACTAATAAATATGAAAACAAATTATTCTATTAGTATCTAGGTTGTTACATTCTCCCCCGCTTTTGGAAATTGTGTCCATGCAATTTATTCACTTATTAAACCAATAGGGTTACCTTTCTCTCATATCATTTTCAGATTCACATGTTGCTTCTTCAACCATATGGTTTCTCCACAAAACCTTAACCTGGTGAATTACCTTTTTCCTAAATAATTTATATCTATGATAAAAAATTTGAACATTATTTTCCTCATATGAAATTTTATCTTCCAACTGAACTACCTTAGGGTTCAAAACATGAGATGAATCTGGCACATACTTTCTTAACATCAAAACATGAAAAGCATTGTGTACCTGGGATAAACTCTGAGGCAGGGCTACTTGGTAGGTAACTGGTCCAACTTTCTCTAGGATTTCATATAGTCCAATGAACTGTGGACTTAACTTTCCCTTATTATCAAAATGCATAACACTTTTTCATGGAGATATTTTAAGAAAAACACGATCACCTACCTTGAAAGAAAGGTCTTTCCTCCTGTTATCTGCATAACTTTTCTGCCTGCTCTGAGATTCCCTCATATGTTGTTGAATAATTTTTACCTTATTAGCCACTTCCTCTAACAATTATGATCTCATTAACTTACTTTCACTCATTTCATCCAAAAATACTAGATTTTGAAATTGCTTTCCATATAAAGTCTCAAAAGGTTCCATCTATATACAGAATGAAAACTATTATTATAAGAAAACTCAACTCAAGAAATATGTTAATCCCAATTTCCCTGGTAATATATTGAATAAGAAAATAGAATATCTTCCAAGGTTTGAATTGTTTGTTCTTAATTTTCATCAGAATGAGGAAGAAAGGTTTTGCTGAAATTTAATTCATTGTCCTGTGACTTCTAAAGACCTTTCCAAAAGTTAGAAGTGAACCTAATATTGTGATCAGATACAATGTAGAGATGAAATCTATGTAACCTGACTATATCCTTAATATACAGTCAAGAAATTTGATCTAAATAAATAATATCTCAAATAAAAAGGAAATGTGCATATTTATTCAGTTAGGAATTCTTTGGTAGTCCTGCCATGAAATCCATGGATATATTTTCCCATTTCCACTTTAGAAATGGAAAAGTCTAAAGCTTCCCATTTGGTAATTACTATTATACTTTAACCTATTGATAATTCAAAAATTTCATGGTGAAGTCAACAATATCTCTTTTCAGTCCATCCCACCAGTAATACTCTCGAATATCTATGTGCATTTTAGTGTTTCCGTGATTAATGGAAAATGGAGAGTTATGAGCTTTACTTAATAATTATTTCTTCAGTTAGTATTTATAAGGAACATGTAATCTATTTATAAATATAAATACATGTTCTTTATCAACATTAAATTCAGGTAACTTAACCTTCTTAACCAATTCTACTTTTTTCTGTAACTCATAGTCTTCCTTCTAAGCTTGCTTATTTCTATCAGACAAATATGATTGCACTAAAACCTAAAACAAAATAGAGTAATTTTCTACACCCAAAAATTCTAGGAAAAAATTCATTAAATCATTAACCAAAGGGTCATGTTCAAAACATAAAGTAGTTAATGTAGCATTAATATTCTAACTCAAAGCATAATCCACTTTATTTGCTTTTCAAAGATAGTAGTGAGTCATGAAATCATAATCCTTTATCAGTTCCATCCATCTTCTCTACCTCATGTTCAATTCCTTTTGAGTAAATATATGATTTAAACTTTTATGATCATTATATATTTCATAGTTGGATCCATATAAATTATGCATCCAAATTTTCAAAGCAAAAACCATAGCATCTAATTCTAAATCATTGTTAGTATAATTTAACCCATGAGGTTTCAGTTTCCTTAAATCATAAGCAATTACCTAATCATTCTACATCATAACGCAGCCAAGTCCCTTAAATAAAGCATCACTATATATGAAAAATTTACCATTTCTTGAGGGAAAGGCCAAAACTGGTGTATTCACCAATCTTCTTTTTAATTCCTGAGAACAATCATCACAATCTTTTGTCTAGATAAGTTTAACTCCTTTTTTAGTTAACTTAGTTAGTAGGCTAGATAAATATGAAATTTTTTCAACAACCCCCTAGTAATATTCTACTAATACAAGAAAGCATTGAATCTCATTAACTTTTTTGGGTCTTTTCCATTCAACAAAAAAAAATTTCTAGGATCAAATGTTATTCCATTTTTATTGACAATGTACCCAAGGAAAGAAATCTGTTGTAACCAAAAATCACATTTGTAATTTTTTTTATAAATTTTTTTTGAGGGTTTGAAGAACAATCATTAGATGTTTTTCATATCCCTCATAAATTTTTGAAAAAAAAACCAAAATTTAATCAATAAAAACAACTGAAAACTTATCCAAAAATTCACGGGATACTCTATTTATAAGATCCATAAATACAGTGGGGGATTTTTTCAAGCTTAAGGGAATAACTAAAAACTCATAATGCTTATATCTAGTACAGATTTTGTTTTTGGAATGTCATCCTCCTTCACTTTCAGCTAATGGTACCCAGATCTTAATTTGATCTTGGAAAAATACTGAGCTCCCTAGATCTAATCAAAAAAGTCATTGATATGAGGCAATAGATACTTATTCTTAATAGTAATGTTATTCAAAGCTCTATAATTAATAATAATCCTCATAGAACCATATTTATTTTTAACAAAAAAAAATAGGATCACCCCATGGTGAAGTGCTAGGCCAAATGAAACCTTTATCAAGAAGCTCATACAACTACTTTTTCAAATCTAGAAGTTCCACTTGAGCCATTCAATAATGGGGTTTTTAAATTCTCTTAGCATTAGGAACTAATTCAATAGTAAATTCAACTTACCAATCATGTATAACATTGAGAAACTCATCAGGAAAAGAATTCATCTATTCATTTACCACTAGTAAATAATTAAGCTGAACAGTTCCCTTATTTTCAACAATATGTTCAAGATAACTTTCATTTACATATTTTAAAAATTTATTAGCTTCCTAATATGTTATAAATGTTATGGGTTCATTCTTTTATACAAACTGAAACTCTTTATAAAATAAAAACTTCTTTATATCTATAATATATCTTAGTATGGTAAACAGAAATTCAATCCATACCCAGAATAATATAAAACTCTACTAGGAGAAAAACAATATGGTTTGCAGGTAATTTATTTCCATAGACAATAATAGTAAGATTCTTATAATTCATTTTTTCCTTAATATTTCCTCCTGGTGTTTTTACCATAAGTTTCAGTCCCATTTATTGAGGTGATGTTTCCAATTTACTAGAAAATTTCTCAGAAATAAAGGAATATGTAGACCCTGTATCAAACAAGACATTAGAATAATCTAAGTAAACCAACAATGTACATGATACCACTTCATTGGATGGCCCAACATCTACTGAAGTAGTTGAAAAATATTTCACGACACCTTTCTTCTTATATTCTGGATTCTTCCCATCATTCAGATCCTTCGGTGGGTAGGTATGTGCATAATACCCCATATAACCACATTTAAAACACTTCACAGTTTTCTTATGTGAATTGAACATACCAACACTGTACATGATACCACTTATTGATGTGAAGTTTCCAATTTACTTGAAAATTTCTCAGAAATAAAGGAATTTGTAGACCCCGTATCAAACAAGACATTGGCATAATCTGAGTAAACCAACAATGTACATGATACCACTTCATTGGATGGCCCAAAATCTACTGAAGTAATAGAAAAACATTTCACCACAACTTTCTTCTTATAGTCTAGATTCTTCCCATCATTCAGATCCTTCATTGGGTAGGTATGTGCATAATTCCTTATATAACCACATTTAAAACACTTTACAGTTTTCTTATCTGAATTGAACATACCAACACTAAGATCTTTTTTCATTGAAATCATTGGCCATATGTAAAAACTTACCACATCAAAATAACTTCTTGGTTTTATTAAGGCATTCCTAAGAGTTCTTTTTACCACACTTTCCACAAACTAGAAACTAGATTTTATTACCTTCAGATTTATTTGATTGGTGCTTACCCATTTCCTGCCATCTGGACCTTTTATTCTACTTATTGTCATGAAATACATGATCATAAAAAAACTTCATTTTTACTCTCTCATCACATTGAACAAGTTTTACAAAAAAAATTAATTCATGGGAATCCAATTCCCTATGATATCTTGGCTTCAATCTTGAGTCAAAATGATTGATTTTACTATCAAAATTTTGGATAATATTGGGAGTGTACCTTGCCAATAAAGTGAAGTTTTGTTCATACATAGCCACTAAATATTCCTCCTTTTATTTCAATTCTAGGAATTTCTTTTCCATCCTAAGTCTAACTTCCTTGTGAAAATATTTTTCAAGGAAAAGATTCTTAAATTCATCTCATTCCAAGGCATCAATCTCTTCTCTTTATATGACATTCTTGACCATTGACCACCACTATTCAGCTTCACCTTTAAAATGATAAATATAATTACTAACATTTTGATTATATGAATGCCCCATGACATAAAATATCTTTTAAAAGGCTTTAATTCACCCTTCTACCACTACATGGTCATAAGATCCACTAAAAGCAGGAGGGTGTTGCCTCATAAAATGTTTCACTATCATCATGTTCCTTTGTGGTATATCTAGTTATTCTCTTGCACGGATTCTGCCATCATGTATATCCTACATCAATTGATCCATTATTATCATAAACTACTCGGTTCTAATTCCCACCATTCCAGGTTGTGGATTCTGAAATATATCATCCTCTCAGTATCTTCCTACTTCATCTTCCTTGTTTCTTCAGTGGAAAACCATTCTAAACAAACATAATTCAGAGGAAGCAACATGGTAATCTTCAAATGATATATCATTTCAAATTAACCATAAAGTAAAAATCATTTATGGTATTCTATTAACATTATCTTAACCCCTAAAGTTATCTAAAACATCCTATGAGAACAACTATAATGACCCGGCCTTAAACATTACATAATCTTGAGTTTTTAAGTCAAAAAATCATTCTCTTATATTTGAGGATCTTTTCAGGTTTAAAGTTTTATAAAATTAGGAAAACCTATTACATAGTAAATCCATACATTACAAGTTGAAACTTATACACAGTATCCATTTTTTCTATAAAATAAAAGTATTTAAAATAAAACATGATTTATTTTCATGAAAAATCTTCATAGTATGGCTTCTTCTTTTCTCTTACTCATCCTTAAACCCTGTGAAAAACATTTTAAAACTTGATATAAGCACAAAAAGATCAGTAAGGTACATAAAAATAAGAAAATAAATTGTTATTCCATGGATACTTATAAACACGTAAATTTCTTTTCTCAAAGATATACTTATCATCCTTAAAAGTAACATATACTTTCCTCAATAACTTACTTTTTGAAAACGTGAGATTTCTATAAAACATAGAAAGCATAAATAAAATATTTAGGTGACTTGGGGAATCATTTATTATCATAATTACTTATGATTGTAACCCTTGTGACTACAATATGATTTGTAACCCTCATGAATATCATAAAATAACCCTCACAATTATACTTAGATGTAACCATCGTAGTTACACTTAGAATAACCATCACATTCAACTTCCAACATACCTAGTGCATTAGAGGGCTATCACGGACCAATAAATCTTTGATTTATAATAGAACCACCCATCATCATAAAAAATTCCCAATAACTAGAATATAATCATTTAACAAGAATACTTTCATCAAAAAAACAATTCCTTGAGGAAAACCACTTATTTTAAAAGAATACTGCACATATACAGAGGAAAAAAATTTCTTTGAAAATAACCATGTAATATTGTAAAAGATGCTTTAAAACATTAAGGCATCATAAAAGTGGTAAAATCCACTCATGTTGTATGTGTTTAAAAACATTATTTTTTAATTTTGTAAAAAGAGACATTAAAGAGGATTTTTAAAGTAAAGTCCCTTATCTTATGTGTGAATGTGTTCTACACTTGCACTTAACATCCTAGATAATAAAATTAGATTTATTAATTAATTAATTTAAAACCTATTCCACAAATTTTTTATTTATTATAATTTTATTAATTCTGTTTATGGTCATTTCGATGAGTTATAAGGATCAAAATCATCATTCTGAGAGCGTTTGTTTCATGGTTTCATGGTTGGTTAACTTGTGTATATTTCTTATCAAATAGAAAAAATACTCCAAAAGTGAGATTATATGGTATTAATTCACCTACATAAGTTTAAATGTTTCTGTATATAATTTTTATTTCTTACATGAGGATGATTCATTAGATAAAACTTTGATGATAATTGTTTAGTTTATTATGGCAGTTTTTCTGACCATCAAAAATTAGTTTCATTTTATTTATTATAAAATATATAAATTAGTTCTAGAATATGGAATAAGTTATAATATACTTATTAAAATATTATTTAACCATAATAATATTTTTATTACCATCCATGAAGGTGGTAATGGAAAACAAAAACTCATTATCCACGGAGATGGTTAACCACTATAATTTGTACAATGGTTTTGTTTCATTGAATAAGAGGATAAGAGAAAAAAGGATGGATAGAAGATATTTCATTAGAAATATAACATTAAATTATATCCATGATATTTTATTTATTATGTCTAAATGTATTAATGAGGTGATTAGAAGGTAGAACAATAAAACAGACTAAGAGAAGTGGTTTAAGAAAGTTTCCTCATGAATATCACCTCATTGAAGGATCTCGTAAGAAACATGGAATTGGTCTTTTGGTGAGACCAGCACCTCTAGAAAGTTTCTAGGGAATTGTAGAAGATAATTTGGTAGATTATGGACGAGATATAAGGCTCATGGTGATGAAATTAAGTGAAGGAAGGGGTGCCCTTTTATAATTGAGGTGAGGGGCACTATAAGAATTTCTTAAAATATTAAAATATAATAAGGCTATTCTAGGGGAAAAGACTTACAAATGGACTATAATGTATATGGGTGAAATTTTTTACCATATATTATCCCCTTTTTTATTATTTAATATTTTTATGATTTCTAAATTATTTAATAGAATATTATATTCATGAAATATCATTATTGTCAAATTTAATACTATTCATTACTCTAACTTTAAGAACATCAAAACAAGGTGTCAAATTCGAAACATTATTTTATTATATCCTATACACGCCATAGTTATCTATAGATTTCATGTATCAACTTAATTATCTCTAATTATTTTTATTTTAATATTTTTAATTTTATTTATTTGATTTTATCATTAATTTTTCAATTACGACATCATCATTGTGCAAGAATTTAAGGTATATGTTTCTTCCCTAAAAATTAAAAATAAATTTCAAGGAATAAGATAAATATTTTAGCTTTCAAAATACTATTTATGGTCAAAAATCACTTCTATAAAACCATATGTTAAAAAATATTATACAAATTAGAAACCAAAGTGTGAATAGTTTTACTTTCTTTTAAGTAAAATACTATAAAGGACTTAATGTCAACCAAGTGGATCCAAAAGATCCCAATTTTTCCCAAGGATGATTATGGATGACACTAACTCATCCAATAATATTTATTCAAATTTTTGGGTCATTTAAAGGTTCTTATAATTTTAATTAAAATCACTTTATTGATTTCTCTTCTACTTGCACAAACATTGTGTCGGTGTTGCATAAGCATTAAAGGTAATTATTTCATATAGAAAATTTTAAAAAAATAACTATCATAAAAATTAATTAATTAAGTTCAATATAATATTTTATATTCATTCATTATTTATATTTTCTCATATCCACATCAATTTAACTTTTCTTGCCTTGTGAATCATTGCACAATCATTTGAATAAGATTTTGGTTATATAACTCTAAAATTTTAAACTATTAGTCAAAAACATATTTTATACATAATAATTAATAAAAAATTCGTGCAAAGACTTTTTAGAACTCAATTATTATCTATAAGGAATTAAATTTGACTTTTCTAATACTGCATAGGCATTAGGTCGACATTGCAAATGATTTTTATATTTATCATGAAATAAATTATAATTTACATGTTCTGAATTATTTTTGTATGATGTTATAATATCATACTTTATTCATTCCACAAGTTTAATAAATTTTATATCAAAATTATGTCTTGACAATATCAAAAGATATAGTATTTTATAAAAAACGTTTTTTTACTATTCACTAAAAATTTAACTTTGGAAAATTCTCAAAAAATCATTCTAAGATAATTTTGAGATTCTGAATTCAAAAATGAAATTATTTTTAACAAATTAAAATTCTATAATTTGAAAATTAATCTTTTAAATATAATCATATAATAAATTAGTTTAATACAACTATTTATTTTAATAATTACTTAACATAATGAATTTAATTATTTAATTCAAGAATACTAATAATTACAAAAATAAATTATTCTATCAATACCTAGGTTATTACACAATAATTTTTTCCAACAATGATTTTTCTTTTTCCTTCATTATTTTTGTGATGATTCTTCATTTTCTAGAGGCTAAACAATGAAACATAATGAAATTAATATCATGAACCTTTCCCAAAACCCATGAAACACCCCTATATCCTCCTCAATATAAATCATCACCTTTAACCATGGATAACCTCTCCCCTACACTTAGACCATTAAAAATCATGCAAAATATGAAGATTCGGTGGGAAGGATAAAATAGAATAGTAATGTAGATCTTCCTAACAATCTCATTCATGGATTATACGGGCTTAAAAGAAAGATAAAAATGTTAAGGTAGGTCTCAAGGAAATGAGGGCTAGAAAAAAAAATGTCTCCATCATATTAATTAGATTTTTTTCTTTCATATATTTGACAAGATTCAATTAAATTTCTAGTAGGTCTACATACCCCAAGTATCTATCAAGAAATGGGTATTAAAAAGAATCTAAAAAATTGGTCTAGAATCCTCTTGGGAATGAAACACATATAATAAAGGGAAATCACTCATGGAATAAAAAATAATAAAAAACCAATCCACATGAATTTTAGAAAATCAAAGCATAAACATGTGAAAGGTAATTTCATCTACATTAATCAACTAATCCCCTTGGATCATGTTTCATTAAATTGATTCCCTCATGCTCATATCTACTCATTCATCCCATTATTTTACTCATTATATATTATTAAAAATGAAATCTAAAACATGGTATCATGGGATTTCTAAGAAAGTTTTGTTCCATAAATCAAAAAGTATCAAGTAATCCTATTTGGGGCATAAAATTTTCCCTTTGAAAATCCAAAAATAATAAAAACAAAACTAAGGGGAAAAAAGATAAACAATTCAAAACAAGTACTCCCTTTTTCCCATGAATATCCTTCTATTATCTTCTTTCCTTTGTTCCTTCATCACCATGGACCTATAAAATAAAAAAACCAAGTAAAAGCACATGGTCCATGCATTTAATCTCAAAAAGATAAGAGGATTGAAACTACATCCTAAAACAAATTCATAAATATTAAATACTGATTCCAAAAGATTTATTTATATAAATAATTAAAAAATATCAGGTTGCCTCCCTAGAATTCATTTTTTAAGGTTTTTTAGCTCAACTTACCTATTTTATGTTAGGTGATACAGGGTTAGAAGTATGTTACCTGATATGGATAAATGAATGGCCAAAATTTTGATTCCTCCACATAGATGGGTTTTATTCCTTTTTATGAGATTAGTTTCACACTTACTTGAGGTAGTACCTTATCCAAATCTATAGGGACAATCCACCAGTGTTTGGTTTTTTCTAAGAAATCAAATGTTAATTCATAGACTGGCCAAACCTATTGGTCCTCTTTGAACTTTCTTGGTTCAGTAATACCTCTATTATCCTCTATCTTTTCCAGTATATTTTTCTCATTATTTTATTCCTTTTCACCATGTCCTTGATTTTAAATGGTAGTTATGTATTCTATTTCTTGAATGGAAGTAACATCCTTAACTTCCAACTTGTTATCCACACTTAAATCCTCATCCTTTTCATCAAAATTATTCATGGATCTATGAATGTTAATCTTTACTTTCTCACCACCAACACTTAGGGATATCTCCCCAATTTTCATATCAATTAAGGTTCCCTCCATGGCTAATAATTTTATTCCCAAGATAAAGGGGTTCTTCATCACATCTATGTCAAGTATGAGGAAGTCTACCAAAAAATAGAACTTTTCTGCTTTAACTATAATTTCCTCAATAATACCTCATGGATATCTCAACATTATTTTTTCCAATTAAATATCAACTCTTGTGGGATTCAACTCCTCCATTCCCAAGATTTTGAAAATTGAGTACGACATAATGCTCACACTCACTCCTAGATCACACAATGTTTTCCCAAACTCATAAGATCCAATATTTACTATAATTGAAAAGATACATGGATCTTGTTTCTTCTTCGATAGAATCCTTGACAACACCACTGATCACTCCCTCATGAGTAGTATGGTACCCATCTCCTCAATTTTCCACTTGTTTGAGACTATCACTTTCATTAACTTAGAATAAGTGGGCACATTTGGTAATGCTTCAATAATGGGAATGTTAATTCGTAATCTCTTAAATTTACCTATTTTCTCCTTCATCTTCCCTTGCTTTAACCTCTCTAGAAAGGGTAGTGATGACTTGTAGTTTGTTGGTCCTTCCTCCTCAAATTCATTTTTAGATTCTTTCTTATTTTCTTTATACTTTTTCATTCTCATTTCTTCCTTTTTTATTTCACTTTTTTCCTTATTACTCCTGCTATTTTATCTAATTTTCAACATTTCTCTCCATGGTTTTTCTGCTTCATAAGGATATAGAATTAAATTCTCCACATGGGCTTGCTTTCGTATCACTGGGTAGTGCTCCTCTTGGCCTCTCCTTGAATTTTTTGTAAATTTTTCCAACCTTGAATTCCAAATTCTGCATGGTAGCTATAATGACCCTAGCCTCTTACACATATTATTACATGATTTTAAGTAGTAATATACTAAAAATACAAACCAAGGATCCTAAATTATAGTGTCTTTGTAATATTAGGTACATAATTAGAAAGCATGATACCAAAATAAAACATGTTTTATTTAGTCTTCATAATGATATCCTAACACCCTTTGAGCTCTTACATCTTCATAGGATAACCTAGGGAATACATGAACAAAGGGATGATCTAAAAAGCCCGGTAAGGGGATAAACATAATAATAAAACATAGCACATGGGTTAGAAAGAATAACATGATGGAATAAAAATGCATGGAACATGAATAAACATATAGAAGCATAACATATAGAACATGGGATCATATAATCATGGAATCATAGTAATGTGACAGTAACATAGAACATGATATAAGCATGATTCAAGGCTCATTTAACATGAAGGATCGTGAGTCAAGGCTAACCACCAAGACTGTTGCACATAGAGCATTAGTCAAGGCTAACCACCAATACCATTGCGCATGGATCACGAGTCAAGGCTAACCACCAAGACCATTTCACATGACATCTCGATTGGAGTTGGTGGCCTAGAACCAACTACTTTGTACATTATTTATTAATAAATACCTTATCACATCTTGATTGTTCTTCTGCGTGACAATGCATGTGATAATGTCCTAAGGACAGTTGTTGCATTAAAGGGTTAGAGCAGATCCCTACTATGATGAGAACCCGAAAGTGCCATAACACTATTCTTGAATATATGTTCTATGGCCAGATGATATTATTTGAGGGACACAAATAATACAGGCCATTAGGTGTGAGGACTCATAAAACTTTGAGGCACCTTCTCATGGTGTGCGCCCTTGGTAATATCTAGGAGGATATTATGAGAACGAGACCTGCCAGTAGGAAATCCACATTTCATAGTGTCATTGGATGTTCCTATCTGCGGACATGTGTATTGGTCCTTATACTTTAAGATTATTATTAATGGGTATTACAACTCGCGCACTTAGATGTATTGAAGAAAACTGTGACGACGCACTGTTCGTAGTGAGGTAGGATACATTGGGTGCGTCACGAGTAATACTACATTAATAGATAATGCGAGAAAGGATTTGTCTCTTATGTTCCATAATGGAAGTAGATATCTCAGGACCTTTGATGGAATTGATATAGCCTAAATAAATCCATGGTCATGGTAAGGTATGGGCGAGTTCAATTCCAGAAATTCAAAGAAAGAATAATCGAGCACATGGGTTGATGGCACTAGCATGCAACCTGCTTGATTCAAGATATCATGACAAGGGATTATATTACACGGTAAACGTTCGTAGAAGGTGACACATCATTGCAGCATTAACTTCTTTCTCTATGGGTGTCTTGGCATGTTTCTAGACGCTAACCTTGGACTTTAGGCAGGCTCCGCCTAATGCCACTGAGAAAGGGGCCTAGAGGGTCACACACTAAGTGTGTCCATGTATCTCAGTTAAATATTAATTTAACAAGTTAAATAAATATTATTCCCGATTTTGGTTTAATAATTATTTAAGGATGCCTGATTGCATTTATTTCGACACTAGTTATTCGAGAGAATATATTTTGGACGAAATAATATATATTTATTATCAAATAATGCAGTTACATTTATTTAAGAAATAAATAGCCGTTACTCAAGGTCTAATAAATGTGGTGGAGGAAATAAAGGAAAATAGAAAATAAAAGTACACGTTGTGTATATTAAATATACACGCCATGTAGTTTTATGGAAAATGAGTACATGTTGTGTATTAATGATTACATGGAGTGTAGTTTTCCAGTCGGGATTTTGAGGATGTAATATTATTTTATTAAATGATATTTATTATAATCAGCGTGGGATCGTGTCACGGAATTAATAATTTGACATGAGGGTTTTCAATAAGAGTTAATGAAATAAATAAAACATGTAACGCGTTTATTTATTATCATAACTCTATAACCTCAAACCCGATTATAAATATCCTTACAACCCCAACACTTTTCCCCAATCGTTGTGCACAACAATTCTGGAGAATTATTTCAAGGCTGAAAGAACTACTTCCTCCAAGAATGCTCTCAAGACAGAGAGAGATCCACCACCACTGGATCAAGGCGATCGAAGGCAGACATCATAAGCAAAGGTTCTTCTGTTCTAGCACCCGAAGATCCCTTCAACGACATCCAAAGATACGTGGCACACGTGTGGATCACCACTAGAGGAATCCTACACTTGGATTCTATGATGCAATGACGGATCACAAGATCATGACCAGAGACATCAACAAAAAAGAATTCCACCAAGTTAATTCTTGTGAATTAATTAAATTAATTATAACCAACATATGATGATCCAATCTCTATGGTTTCGGGACTCCCTCTTTTGTTTTTCGTTCTTCATTCTATTCCGAAGATTCGGCGTTTTATATCGTGACGGATCTCAGTTTCAATGTTGTTTAATGCTAAAATCAAGTTGGGCAATCTCACCAACGCACTTCCGCTGCGCCCGGAACCTACAATTGGTATCAGAGGGGTCATATCATTGATTAAAATTAATAATGTTTTTCGTTGGTGATTTACGCATTTAATAATTTAGTTGTTTCAATTCAAGTTAATCGTTCTTTAAATCTAAATCTCGAGATCTGTTCATCCTCTATCATTTCTTGTTCACTATACAGAAGCGACCTTTTCTTTTAATTTTTGATTAAAATAAAATAGAGGATCTCATCCAGAGGAGCCAAACGTTCCGGGCCATACAACATGAGAATACACGGCGTGTATTCGGAAGTACACACCGTGTAGTCTAGGTTCATGCATTAGACTGGTCTGCCAAATTAGACCATGTATTGATCCTATCAAAGTCATTTATGACACCATGTGTTGACCAGGAATAGGTGGCACATGGTTTCCGGATTACACGTTGTGTGGTCCAACAGAACACGGCGTGTAGTCCCTTCGAGTTAGGGTTGGACCGTGTACCCCATACATGGCTTGCCCAGCTGGAAACCGTGTAACGTGGAAACTACACGGCGTGTGTCCCCACTGAACACATAGTGTACTCCAAAAATTTCCGAAGTACATTAACACGCCATGTCCATGGGCGTATACTTCGGATGGATGGTGAAGAAAAGTACATGTCGTGTAGTTGGAACTACACACCGTGTACTCACCCAAATTATGCAGATTTATTAAAATTTATTATTATATTATACAAACCCTTGAGACGTGTACCATGGTGCAGGCGTAAAGCTGAGGCACAATACGTGATAGGTGTTTTATATATATGTGTTTAATTTAACATCTGCGTAATGAACGGGAATTCACCGGGTTGCCTCCAAGGTACAAGTTACATACAAAGATAATTTTAAATGAATTTATTTGTTTAAAATTATGATGGATGAGAATCTCAATGAAATTCAGAAAAGGGTTTAAGATAAAAGGATTGATTAATTAAAGATAATTAATTGATTCGAGCGTGATTTATCTTAAACAAGAACAATTAAATAATTGAATGCTAGTTTTATTTATGCGTAAATATCGTTTCATGTATGGATGATCATGAGCTAGACCAAGACCTTTGTATGTGAATGGTTTTCTTTAATTTATTTATTTAAATTAAATTTTTTGGCATGTGAGCCTTCTCCTCATTAATATGTAGGGCATGCGCTCCGAAGGATTCTTTTATGTAAAAACCCCTTTTTACCCCTCACCTGCGTGTGAGATAAATGCATATGTAATGGATGGATCTCCCAAGTTAGTGGAGGCAGCTCAAGTCAGGAGTCAAGGAGAAACCAATCCAAGGAGATACAAAGGTGGATAGGTGGAAAGCTGTAAACACGAACCCGAAAGGTTCAAGGTGTTTCTCCCCTAGGTCTTGGGTTAGTTTATCAACTGCTAGATAAAATAACCAATAAAACAAAGATCATGATCATTCCATTTATTTTATTTCTATCAGTTGCATGGTTTATTTATTGTGGGTGTGTTGTCACGATCACACAATTAATGAATTAAACAAGCATTCAAGATGGAACTAAAATAAAATCGGCTTATACGTAAATATTATCTAGACATGGTTAATCACTTAAGTATATCCCACTTAATATTAAAAAGCATGTAATAAAAGATAATAAATTGGAAATTTAGGTATAAGTATAAAATCCCTCGAAGAAATATTAAGTCGGTATAGCCTTCCATAATCTTGGTTAGAATCGAGCCATAGTTCAATGTGCTTGACCAACCCTAGTTGGGGTGCTTTCAATTATCGGGGAATTATAATTCAAGGTTTTGGGTTGAATTGACTTGGTTTGCATCAAGGGTTGACTGCCACAGCAGGACTTGGTGTGACCAAGAGGCAAAGGTTGAGGAAATCCAAAATAAAAGGATTTCAGGATTGGGGAGTCCACTCAGCGGATCAAAGAGCAGTGAGTTAATGTAGTTGGCATTTGGAATGCCTACCTAAAATCCTTCAAGTTGCTTGACCAACCCTAGTTGGGGTAATGCGAAGGGAAATATGGATCCTTGCCACTAGAATATTCAGGCAACAGAATATTACGAAGTCAATGGTGAGGGCTATTGGATTTCAATAAAATAGTGGGAGACTAATAAGTATTAATTTATTTATTTGTCTCATTTTTTTTTAATAAAGTACTAAACCTTTGCTCATCTTAATTTGTAGAAACTTCAAGAAAACTTACTTCAAACATATCATTGTGAACCATACTCGAGAAGGAAAACCTTCTCACCGGCACCAATTTCCAAGAGAGGTAGAAGCGTTTACGCATCATCCTTCGCCACAAAAGGAAATTGTATGTGTTGGAAGAGCCTATTATAGGTGTACCTGTAAAGGAGGCCAATGATGAGGAACTATCACTCTACATGAAACACATGGATGATGCCACAGATGTCCAGTGTTTCATGCTATCATCCATGTCTAATGAGTTCTTGAAGCAACATGAAAACATGGACGCGTATAGCATGATGTCTCACCTTAAGGACCTCTACCAAGAGAAGGCAAGGCAGGAGAGATATGATATCTTCAACGCTTTATTTACAACTAAGCTTAGAGATTTTGTGCCAGCTGGGCCTCATGTAGTCAAACTCATTGACTACATTGAACGCCTAGACATATTAGGGATTAAATTCCCGGATGAGTTGCATACAGATCTCATCCTATCATCACTGCCTAAGACCTTCTCAAGCTTTATTGTCAACTATAACATGAGCAATAATGAGAAGAGTCTATCGGAACTTCTGAACTTGATTTTCCAGGTAGATAAGGACATGGGGCGTGACAAACCCACAGTACTTATAGTGAATAAGAAAAGGAAGGACAAGGAAAAGGGCCCAAATACTTATAAACGGTCTGAAGCCCCCGAGCGTCGTCCCTCCAAGAAGGGGAAGATCCAAAAGCAGGGCAAGGAATGGGAGGCGGTGTGTTTTTCATGTGGCAAGCAAGGCCACTAGAAGAGGAACTGCACCCAGAAGTGTGGGGATGCTAAAGGTATGTTCGTTATCGAGTGTAATCTTTCTATTTCTACGCATTAGGTATTAGATACAGCTTGTGGGGCTCACATATATATTCAAATAAAGGAACCAAGCAGATTTAGAAAGATTTCCAGAGGATAGGTGGATCTTTGAGCTGCCAATGGCGCAAAGATGGCTGCGTTGGCTATTGGCGATTACCACCTCTCATTTTCAACTGGGATGATTTTGGTTTTGCATAACTATTATTATGTTCCTAGTGTTAACAAGAACATAATTTCTGTATCTTGTTTGGATATGGATGGATTTATTTTCAATTTTGGAAATAAGGGTTGTCTCTTTTATAAGAACAACATATGTTATGGTATGGAACATTTAAATAATGGTTTGTATGTATTATATTACGAAAACCAAGTGTTGGTAATTGATAATGAAACAAACTCACATGACTTGTACATCACCCAGTTGTGGAATCACCGTCTCGGTCATGTAAACGAGAAGCGCTTGACAAAGCTCTTCCAAGATGGATATTTAGACTCTACTAAGCTAAAACTGCTTGATAGATGTGACACTTGTTTACAAGGTAAAATGACCAAGCTGCCTTTTGGTGGATAGGGTGAAAGGTCCACAGAGCTTCTAGGATTAGTGCACAAGGATGTATGTAGACCATTTCCAGTAGAAGCTAAAGGTAAATATTATTACTTCATTACTTTTACTGATGATTTAAGTAGATATGGCTATGTCTACTTAATGAGGTATAAGTCAGAGTCCTTAGAGAAATTTAAGGAATTCAAGAATGAAGTGGAGAATTATCTTGGTAAGAAGATAAAGAAACTTCAATCAGATCGAGGTGGAAAATATCTGAACCAAGAGTTCATTGATATTATACAGGAGTCTGGGATTCTATCTCAGCTCACTCCTCCTTATACACCACAGTGGAATGGTGTTAGTGAAAGGAGGAACCGCACCTTGTTGGACATGGTGAGGTCGATGATGAGTCATGCAGATATTCGATTATCCTTTTGGGGATATGCATTACAAACTACAACAAACACATTAAACCGAGTACCAACTAAGGCGGAAAATGGAATTCCATCTGAGTTATAGAATGGAAAGAAACCCATTTTTCCGCACACACGTGTATGGGGATGTGGGGCATTTGTTAACGCCTTCTTAGGAAACAAACTAGAACTCCGGGGCACGAAGTGTATCTTTATAGGATATCCCAAGGAAATGAAAGGATATTACCTATATAACCCTTCAGACAAGAAAGTGACTGTCACCAGACAAGTTGTCTTTCTCGAGATGGAGCACATCCTCAAAAAGGATAGTGGGAGAAATATTGACTTCGACGAAGTTGATGCTCAAGATACATAGGAGTTGGTACAGGAACAAGTTCCACAGGTCCCCGTGGAAGATGTTCCAGAAACACAAGTATTGCGTAGGAGCTCAAGAGAGGTAAGGGAACCAGAGAGATTTGGTTTCCTAGTCATTGAGGATGGTGAATCAATATTGTTGGACAATGATGAACCTATCTCCTACAAGGAAGTAGTAGAAAGCTCAGAAGATGCAAGATGGCTAAAAGCTATGAATTCTGAGATGGATTCCATGTATCAGAACCAAGTCTGGGTTCTAGTCGATGAGCCAGTTGATATAAAACCTATTGGATGCAAATGGGTATTCAAGAGAAAACTGGACACGGAAGGTCAAATTAGCACCTATAAAGCAAGGCTAGTGGCTAAAGGATTCACACAGCGTCAAGGAATTGACTATGATGAAACCTTCTCTCCAGTTCCATAAGAATCATACTTGTCATAGCAGCTTACCATGACTACGAGATTTGGAAAATGGATGTCAAAACAGCATTCTTTAACGGGAACCTTCAGGAAGATGTCTATATGACACAACCAGAAGGGTTTGTGACACCAGGTGAAGCCAAATGGATTTTCAAGTTGAAAAAATCCATTTATGGATTAAAGAAAGCATACAGGTCATGGAACATTCGATTTGATGAAGCCATAAAGGAATTTTCATTTATTAAGAATGAATGTGAGCCCTGTGTTTATAAGCAGTTTAATGGGAATGTGATCGTTATCCTAGTAGTATATGTTGACGACATATTGCTTATTGGAAACGATGTACCAGTCTTACAGTCAGTTAAGGACTGATTGAACAATTGTTTCTCCATGAAGGACTTGGGTGAAGAAGCCTACATTCTAGGGATCAAGATCATTCTTGATAGATCCAAGAGGCTGCTTGGACTAAGTCAGGTCACATACATTGACCAGATACTAAAGAGATTTTGTATGGAACAATCCAAGAGGGTATTAGTTCTAGTGTCACATGTCCTACATCCTTCTAAGAAAATGTATCCACAGACACAATAGGAGAAAGATAGAATAAGTAAGATCTCATATGCTTCAGCTATAGGATCCATCATGTATGGCATCACTACTACAAATACGGCTTTTATTAGCGCTAAAAATGGCATTTAACAGCACTAGAAAAGCGCTATTAATGCCGGTGAAGATAAAAGGGGGTCCCCTTTATCAGCGCTCCAAAAAGCACTGATAAAGACCCCTTTTATCAGCGCTTCGTTTTAGCACTGATAAAACTAAAAAAATTAAAATAAATATTAAAAAAATATTGTCAATCACGGGGGGGGCTTTTTACAGCACTTGAGCCCCCCTTTATCAGCGCTTTTCCGCTCCTCCAGCGCCCGCACACACCGCCTATACCCTTTATCAGTGATAGCCCCTCTAAATCACCCTTGCGCGCGCGCCCCTGCCTCTACCCGAATTTGATCTCGAGACCTCCCCCCTGCACACCTAAAGCCTTTGCCACTCCCCTATATTGATTTGTTCTCTTATTTATGATATATCTATTTATTTATATATATATTTAGATATATTTATTCATATATTAATATATATTTATATTAATATATATATAGTTATATTAATATATATATATATATAGTTATATTAATATATATATAGTTATATTAATATATGTATAGTTATATTAATATATAGTTATAAAAATATTCATATATTGGTATTTTAAATAAAATGGATATTAGTTATTATTTAGATAAAGCTAATATATTTTATATGTAAATATGTTTAATTATTTATTTAAAAAATTAAATTTTTAGGTGTGAATATATAAAAAATATGTACATATAGTTATATATTTGATTATAAATAGCAGTGAATTATAAAAAACTATAAAATTTCAAAAACATAATATCAATATGAATGTAATACCTTGAAATAAATTCAGTCCCCACCAAAAAAATCCAATAATACCCCCTTAAACGAGGCTGAAAATCCAAAAAATGTTAAAAAATTGGGGTACCCCGACTAAAAACTCAGTTTCAGAGGCCTTCTGGGACTTTTTTGCCACGAAAAAACCTTTATCAAGGTCTCCTGGGTCACAGCGATGTAGAGCTCATCACATGCTTCGATTTGATATGTGGTAGAGCTCAAACAGACACCCGGATCAAAAGTTATGGCCATTTGAAGTTTGAGTTGCTTTTTCAACATATTTTGGATCTTTTTTTAATTTTTTTTTTATTTTTTTAGTCTTCAATTTGTTATTAAATGACTATTACACCATAATAATTAGAAAATTATTAATTAAAAATATTTTTTTAATTTTTTTATAAGCCATTTTCACTAAATATATTATATATTAAGTATATTAAGTGTAAATGTATATTTATACTTATCAAAAATATATTTAAAAATTATATATTATATTTATATTCATAAAACTATATTGATAAATTTATATATGAATATATTATTTTTAATTAATTTTTTTTTTTTGAAGTCGAACCCTTTATCAGTGCTTTTAAAAAAAAAGCGTTGATAAAGGCCTCCCCTTTATCAACGCTACTAAAAAAAGCGCAGATAAAGGGGTCCCTTTATCAGCACTAAAAAAATCACTGATAAAGGGGGTACCTTTATCAGCGCTAAAAAAATGCTGATAAAGGGGTAATTTTATCAGTGCTTTTTTTAGCGCTGATAAAGGTACCCCCCCCCCCTTATCAGTGCTTTTTCATTAGCACTGATAAAAGGGTGGTGCTGGTCTTGCCCAGTTTTATGGTAGTGCATGTTATGTACCAGGCTTGATGTTGCCTATGCACTGAGCATGGTAGGAAGATATCAAGAAGATCCAGAAGAACAGCATTGGACTGCTGTTAAGACTATCCTTAATTATCTGAGAAGAACTAAGGATATTTTCCTGGTGTATGGAGGAGACTTGGAGCTTGTCATCAGAGGGTATGCTGATGCTAGTTTTCAGATAGATCAGAATGATTTGAAGTCGCAATCTAGATATGTTTTCTGTCTCAATGGAGGAGCTGTGAGCTGGAAGATTTCAAAGCAGCCAGTTGTCTTCGATTCTACAGCGGAGTCTGAATATATAGTGGCTTCTGATGAAGCCAAGGAAGCCGTCTGGATTCGGAACATTGTCCCGGAGCTTGATGTGGTGCCTAGTAGTAAAGACTCTATCACATTGTATTGTGATAATACTACAACAGTGGCTCTTGTAAAAGAACCAAGGTCACATCAGCGGACAAAGCACATACTCCGAAAGTATCACCTCTTGAAGGATTTCTATTAGAGGGGTGAATTTTCAGTGATCAGAGTGTCCATGGAAGAGAACGTGGTGGACCCCATGACTAAAGGCCTATCTCATCAGAAGCATGAATATCATGTGAAAGCTAGCGGGTTAAAGGTTATTAGCAGTTGGTTCTAGTCCAAGTGGGAGTCTGTTGGAGTTGGTGGCCTAGAACTGACTACTTTGTACTTTATTCATTAATAAATACCTTATCACATCTTGATTGTTCTTCTGCATGACAATTCATGTGATAATGTCCTAAGGACAGCTGTTGCATTAAAGGGTCAGAGCGGATCCCTGCTATTATGAGAACCTGGAAGTGCCATAACACTGTTCTTGAATATATGTTCTATGGCCGGATGATGTTATTTGAGGGACACAAATAATACATGTCATTAGGGGTGAGGACTCATAAAACTTTGAGGCACCTTCTCATGGTGTGCGCCCTTGGTAATATCCAGGAGGATATTATGAGAACGAGACTCTCCAGTAGGAAATCCACATTTCATAGTGTCATTGGATGTTCCTATCTGCAGACATGTGTATTGGTCCTTAGACTTTAAGATTATTATTAATGGTTATTACAACTCGCGCACTTAGATGTATTGACAAAAACTATGACGACACGCTGTTCGCGGTGAGGTAGGATGCGTTGGGTGCGTCACGAGTAATACTGCATTAATAAATAATGCGAGAAAGGATTTTTTCCTTCTGTTCCATAATGGAAGTAGATATCTCAGGCTCTTTTATGGAATTGATATAGCCTAAATAAATCCATGGCCATGGTAAGGTATGGGCGAGTTCAATTCCAGAAAGTCAAAGAAAGAATAATCGAGCACATGGGTTGATGGAACTAGCATGCAACCCGCTTGATTCGAGATATCGTGACAAAGAGATTATATTACACGGTAAACATTTGTAGGAGGTGACACGTCATTGTGGCACTTCTTTCTCTATGGGTGCCTTGGCATGTTTCTAGACGCTAACATTGGACTTTAGGCAGGCTCCGCCTAATGCCACTGAGAAAGGGGCCTAGTGGGTCACACACTAAGTGTATCCATGTATCTCAGTTAAATATTAATTTAAAATTTTAAATAAATATTATTCCCGATTTTGGTTTAATAATTATTTAAGGATGCCAGATTGCATTTATTTCGACACTAGTTATTCGAGAGAGTATTTTGTGGACGAAATAATATATATTTATTAGTGAGTAATGAAGTTACATTTATTTAAGAAATAAATAGCCATTACTTAAGGTCTAATAAATGTGGTGGAGGAAATAAAGAAAAATGGAAAATAAAAGTACACGTCGTGTATATTAAATATACACGCCATGTAGTTTTATAGAAAATGAGTACACGTCGTGTATTAATGATTACACGGTGTGTAGTTTTCCAGTCAGGATTTTGAGGATGTAATATTGTTTTATTAAATGATATTTATTATAATCAGCATGGGCGCATGTCAAGGAATTAATAATTTGACATAGGGGTTTTCAATAAGAGTTAATGAAATAAATAAAATGCATAACGCATTTATTTATTGTCATAACTCTATAACCTCAAACCCGGTTATAAATATCCTCACAACCCGAAAACTTTTCCCCAATAATTGTGCACAACAATTTTGGATAATTCTTTCAAGGTCGAAAGAACTACTTCCTCCAAGAACGCTCTCAAGACCGAGAGAGATCTACCACCACTGGATCAAGGCGATCGAAGGCGGACATCACAAGTGAAGGTTCTTTCGTGCTAGCACTCGTAGATACCTTCGGCGACGTCCAGAGATACGTGGCACACGTGTGGATCACCTCTAGAGGAATCTTACACTTGTATTCTACGACGCAACGACGGATCACAAGATCGTGACCAGAGACATCAACGAAAAAGAATTCCACGAAGGTAATTATTATGAATTAATTAAATTAATTATAACCAACATATGATGATCATATCTCTATGGTTCCAGGACTCCCTCTTTTTTTTCATTCTTCGTTCTATTCTGAAGATCTGGCATTTTATATCGTGATGGATCTCGGTTTGAACGTTGTTTAACGCTAAAATCAAGTTGGGCAATCCCACAAACGCGCTTCCACTGCGCCCGGAACCTACAATCTCATGAGACTAAACATTACCCAATGCATTAGAGTGCTATCTAGGTGCACCCATCATAAGATGTTTATGAATTTTTGTTCCATGATAAGAATAAACATAAGGGTTACCCATACAAAAAAATGGGTATCATAATCATATCACAAGGCATAATAAATGAGCATATTATAAATTTTTCCATGAAATAATGGATTCAGAACATAAATGGGCATTCATAAGGTAAAATAGGCATGGATCATGATTATTGATGTCCAATTGAAGTGGAAACATGTAAAAGAAATGTTTAAGTAACTTTGGAAATGAAATATTTTAGTGTAGTTTGAGGAAAATATTAAAGAGAATTTAAAGCAGAAAAAGGCATATTTGTTTTCATAAAACCATAAATGAACCAAGATATTTTTTCATAATAAAATGAGCAATTTTAGAAAAATAATGGTGGCTTAAAATAGATTGTGGTGTGCACTTGGAGTCGGGTAATAAATCAAGAAGTTCCCTTGAATCGGGTTTGCTTTTCGAGAAGATTTGAGAAGGGAACCTTATTAAAGCATGTATTACCCCATCAAAAGAGGATAATATGATTTGGATACAAGAGTTTGGAACATATACATAGAATTTAGAAAAAATACATAACAGTAAAGAAGAGTTACATTGGGTAAATAGAGAGAAAACGTAACACAAAGAAAATATGGTGGTTCGGAAAGGATCTCTTACCTTATGTCTAAAATAGTTCTACACTTGATCTTGATGTCCTCTTGTATTCCTCCTCCTTGAAAACCTATTTAGGGAAATGGTTTTCGTCTTTTTATGAGACCAAGAGCTCTTGTACATGGGGTGGGGTATTGGTAAGTGATTTGAGCATAATTTGGACAAGGCTCAAATCTTGAGAAGTGTGAGGAAAATAGGTGGTGAGTAGTGGAATTTATAGTGGAGGAGAGGAGTGTTTTCTCATTATTTTAATCATAAGTTTAATATTTTGGATCAAGACTATGAATAGTTTGTGCATTATCACCAAAAATATTAAAATAATGAAGGATGGTTTTATATTTTGGGTTTACATCAACCATACATCATTTATGACTACATAATTTATGTATTTAGCTTTTATCGTAAATTATTGTATTTTACTATTCACCAAAAAATCAAATATTTTAGAAAAATACCAAAAAATCACCCTAACCATTTTTCAATGTGTAGAATTCAAAAATTAAATCCATTTTTTGAAAATAAATTTCTAAATATGAGAAATTTAATTTTTAATTAAAATCATCATTTACTAAAAAAATACAGATTTAAAAATTATAACTGATTTTATAACACTTCGAAAAATTAACTGAGATATCATAAAATTATCTCATAATCATGAGAAAAAAAAATTCATTTATGAATACATTTTATGAATATAAATTTTCATTTAAATTATTAAATTAATCATAAAACTGAAATTAAATATTTATGACTTATAAAAATACCAACACTTAATTAATAATTTGAAAACATTTATTTACTTATACTATGATATAATTATATCATATTGTCACTTATAAGAAGGATATATTTTATTTATAATTTCATTGGTGATTTTACTATTCAATTGTTTAGTTTACTATTCATAAGGGCAATATTACTATTTCAAATGTCAAGTTATTATTTCATCAGTATAGGCTCCTTAACTTCAAGAAATGATTATTATTTGATTAATTATTCATTTATAAAGTTTTTTTTGTGTTCTTTATGTGATTTTATGTTATTATACTATATTACATAATTATAAGAAGAGAATTTCCATTGATAAAATTTTGGTATGTTACATTCTTCCCCCTTGTGAAATTTCACCCTCAAAATTTTGTTTTACATTCTAAATTGAAAATAGGTGTGGATACTTCTCCTTCATCACTTCCTCAGGTTCCCATTTTGCATATTTATACTTATGGTTCCATCTTAATACTTTGACTAAGTGAGTGGTCTTGTTACATAGAACTTTATCTTTATGGTCTAAGATCTTCACTGGTTTCTCCTCGTAAGAGAGATCATTCTCTAATTGTACCACCTTTGAATTTAGTACATGTAAAGGATTCTGTATGTATTTACTCAAGAGGGATACATGGAATACATCATGTACTTGAGACATGGTAGGTGTAAGTTCTAGTTGATAGGCCACGGATCCAACACGATTAAGGATTTCAAAGGGGAAGATGTACTTGGGACTCAACTTTTATTTCTTCCCAAATCTCATGATCCTCTTCCATTGAGATATATGGAGGAATACCATATCTCCAACCTTAAACTCGAGTTCTCATTGATGATTGTTTTCATAGATCTTTTTTTTGACTTTGGGCTGCCTTGATGTGCTACTGAATGGTTTTCACCTTCTTGACCATTTCTTCGACCATTTCAGGTCCTAGCATCTTACGTTCATTGACTTCATCCCAACACTCCAGTGTTCTGCATATTTTCCCATAAAGGACTTTATATGGAGTCATTTGGATGCTCGAGTAGAAACTATTATTGTAATAGAACTCAACCAGAGGTAGATGTTGGTCCCATCCTCCCACTGGTGGAAATCCTACCTATACCAACACAATATTCCCAACGGCTTAAAAAAACTGTTGGGAAAAGGCTATTATACCAACTGTTATGTAGAAATGTTGGTATATTCATTCTTTTTCCAATAGTTTAAGGAAACCATTGGGTATAGTACTGATTAAGAGGTTTTTTCCAACGGTTTTTTTAAACTGTTGGGTATAGTTCTAAAGATTTTTTTCCGAACGGTTGTAAATTGTTGGGATAACATTACTTTCCCAATGGTTTTTTAAAACTATTGGGAAAGAAAATACCCACATATCAACGCCTCCAGGGATCTCAAAATCCATAGATCTCAAAAAAAATTCCCTAAATGAGATCTCAATGCACCATCTTGAATATTTTTCCCTAAACCTCAACCATCCCGAAGATTTGTCCCTAAATCTCGACACGAATGCTACTTCCCAGTACAACAAGTCGGGTTTCCAATGATTTGTTCTTCCTATTTAAATCGGTATGTGTGAGTTCATTTATTTTAGATTTTTTCATTTCATTTTGCTGCAATGTGGTGTGTATTATGATCCCCTTATGAACAGAAGGCATATATCATTTTAGGTTGTTGTTCGAACCCTATTTCTCAACCTGCTCTTGAGGGTGCTAACTCTAATTTCCAACCAGGCATTTATCATTGATTCAAGTAATTTTTGTTCTTACATTTTAAATCGGTACGTGTGCCTTCATTTATTTTAGATTTTTTCGTTCCATTTCGCTGGAATGTACTATGTATTATGATCCCCTTATGAACACAAGCAATATATCATTTTAGGTTGCAGTTTTGTTGTGATTTATCTGTATAGAATAATTTTGATTGGTATTGAAGAGGTCAATATGATCCTGAGTTATTTTATCCTTGGTTTATTTTAAATTTAAGGTCTATTGACATGATTTAATTGGTTAGACATAAATAAAGTTACAGAATTTTTTATCCTAAGAGGAACGATAAGATACTCATGCATTATTAATTTACCCCTAAATGTTGTCTTTGAAATATCACACTCTAACCTTAAGATGATGATACCCACACTATAAGTCATTCAATGAAGTGGTGCTTCCACCTGAACCACTAGAGTGGGTTTGGGTTCATTTTCATGTTTGAATGGTGATAGAACCAAAATTTACTCTATTACATGATCATTTATTCCTACTCCATCAAGAGGTTCGGTCATACACTTGTAATATTTTTTGAAATTCAAAATGAGTGTTAGGAATTCATGTCACAATTTTCTTAGGTAGTTATAAAGCATTATTAAGGTATTTATATCATTTTCTATCCTAGGAAGGCACCCATAATAAAGAAGTATAACCATAATAGAACTCACCAATGTTGTTCATGCCGACACATTATTTACTCGTTGATATATATCTCACAAAACAAAATAGCATGGTCATGTACACTTAATTATTCAATTCTTGTTGATAGTATTGGAAGTTTGTGGAGGTGCACCTGAGGTGTTGTTGTGCACTTGCTTGGATTATGTTGTTTTTATTTTATTTTGGGCATTAGGAATCAATATTAGAGTGTTTTATTTTTCTTAATATTTGTGGATAATTATATGGTGATAGGTTTGTGTTGGACAGGTGAGTCATGAACCCATCTCCAGTGGTAATTATAGGTTAATAGGGTTATGAAATTGCACTTCTTGATTATCAATGTTACCTGGACACCCCCCACCCCCTGGACACCCCCTACCCCCTTAGACAACACCCCCAACCCCCTGGGTAGCCCCTCCACCCTCTGGACAGCCCCCCAACCCCCTGGACACCACCCCCCCCAACCTGGATAACCCCCCACCCCCCTGGAAACCCCCTACCCCCTTGGACACCCACCCCAATCCCCTAAATAGACCCCCCCCCCAAGCCCCCGGACACCCCCCACTCCCCTGGACACCACCCCACCCTCATGGATGCCCCCCCAAACCCCCTAGATAGCCCCCCACCCCCCTGGATTCCACCCCACCCCT